>CM038215.1:190857402-190997750 GCA_021442155.1 Cymbidium sinense
AGTATAAAATGAATTAGCAATTTCTCCAATTAAGCCACCAATAAATCCCAAGAAAATTAGGGGAGGCAGAAGTCATCCCCCAAAATACACTAAATAAGTTTGACATTCAACAGTGAATTAATTAGTTAGTAATTAGCAAATTAAGATTTCCAATAAAACCCAAAATCAGAAAGAAAGATATTTACAATCCATTAAAACCAATTTTAAAATATTCTAGATTGAATTATCTTTCGTGAAATTTACCTCATATTTTTCTATTTTTCTTTAGAGATATGAATTTTAGAAGTTTAGTGGATCAATTATAATTAAATAAACCCTAATTAATTCCTACTTACATCACACATCACATGCGTGACTCGCTTTACACGCATCGTCCCGTGAGTGGCCACTTAAATGTCACATCATAGCACCGCATGGCGGTGGCGCTACAAGCTTTTTCCTCGGCCATTCAATCAAGGATCAACATAGTATTTAATTTGCAGTTTGGAGGGGATAAAATAGGATATAAAATGTGATTTAATCTTAATCATCCATCCAAAATGCGGATGGATGGCCGGAGATCATCCCTGTTCTTCCTTGAGGAATAATGGAGATCCACTTTCAAGGGAAGATCGAGCTCAATCGAGCTCGATTGGATTCTCCACCCACACCATCTAAACCAAATGGCAAGCACATCAAATGGTCAAAATTCCATGAGATCAAAAGTTCTTTCACAAAGCTCCACACCACATTGAGTTAAATGGTCAGAAAATGTTATACCTCACTGGAGGTGATCACCGGAGCTCGATTCCCTTAGAGTAGCTTTGTGTGAATGAGATGAAGCTACGGTGAAAGATTTAGCTCTTGAGGTTGTGTGGATAACTCTATGGACCAACCCCTCCTCCTAGTGAGTTCAACTTTGATCTAGGTGAATCCTCCTCTACCTTTGGAGCTTGGGAAAGGGCTTGGGCAAGCTAGACTTGACCCTCTGGTGGAGTGTGCAAAGTGAATTGACTTGGTTTGCTGTATGAAAAAAGTTGGCAAATCCTTGGAGCTCCCCTATTTTTGCTTAAGGGAAACTGAGAAAGGCCAATTCAATCTCCCTCTAGAGAGCTTAGGATCACCCAAGAATCACTCCTCTGGCTTCCTAACTAATCAAATTAGGCTCTACTAGAATTGAAGTGAATTAAGGGGAGTACATCTCCCCCTTAGGAAATCAAACTACCGTAGCTTCACTTGCAATTTTGATCCAATTCACCTAAGGAAGTGGGTTGCTTGTTTGAGGCTTGTGCCAGTGGGTTGGCGGAGGAGTGGAATGGTAACTCCCATGTGCTCAAATTTAAATTTAGTGGGAGCATGATTCCCATGTGGCCAATTTGAGCCATGTGCTTAATTGGCCTTGGGTCAAGTTGGGCTGACCCAAACCCATTGGGTTGGGTGCACCACCCTCCATAGGATTTACTTGACCTATTAAGAGAGGTATGAAGAGGAATTGACAAAATTCCCCATGGATTTGACCAAAATTTGTTCTATGGCCTAGAGGTAAAATGGTCATTTTTTTAGTTTTTGAATTTCGATATGTTGGGTATGTTGAGAAAATAGGTTTGGCCAAGTTTCATTGGATTTGGAATTCATTTAGTATGGTTTGGCTCATGTTGACCCATTTAGGTCAAAATGGGTCAACATGGGTTAAGTTGACCAATTGGTAAAATTGGGTCAAACCAAGAGATGGGTCAAGTTCATATGACCATTTGAAATGTTTTGGTGGCTTTGGTTTGATTCAATTTTGTTTAGGTTTGAATTTGGTTCATATGACTTCATTTAGGTCAAATGGGTCAAGTTGACCAATTTGACCCATTTGACCTATTTGAGCTTGGTCATGGGTAGGTTTAGGTTTAGTTAGTCATATGAAGTGGATTGGTATCATCATTTCTAATTAATTTTGGTTAAGTTTGAATTTGGCTAAACATAACCGTTTAGGTAGAGTTGGGTTTATGGTCAATTAGGCTAGGTTAGGTCTAGTTGGCCAATTGAGGCGTGGTCAAGTTCAACAAGTGATTTGAAATGAACTTGACCCATTGGTTTCAATAAATTTGGCTTAGATCAAGTTTTGACACATTTTCACTTTTTAGGTCATGTTGGGTGAACTTGGGTCAAGTGGCCAATTGAGCTGGGTTAGGCTAAAATGTTGACTTGGTCAAGTTCAAACATAGTTCATGATTGTAGATCAATGGTTTCAATAAATTTGTTCTATGGCAAATTTTGGAAATGTTAGGTTTCATTTTGGCTAAGTGTTGACTTGGTTAACTCTTAGGTTTGACTTGGTTTGACCCAATTTGATTTGATCATCTCATGATGTTTGTTTATCATGATGAGAGGCATAGGTGAGTTTGATTCAATCCAATTTCATTAGGATTAGAATTTAGCTCATAAGGGTACTTTAGGTCACATTGGGTCAATTGAGCCTAAGTGGGTCAAATGGCTTGGTCAAAGATTGATTTGAGTTTAATTGAACTTGTATATGGACTTATGATTGAAATATAAATTCATTTACATGTGATTTGAAGTCAAATGGGTTTTGATTCATTTGACAGTTTCAAGTTCAAAGGGTGAACATGAAATGGATTTTGGCTTGATTTTTGAATATAGTTTTGATTAAGTGATTGACGTTCATATTTATATTTGGATTCATGATTGTGGATTGAGTGAATCATGAAGGAAAATCAAGAGTTTGGGTTGAAATGAAGTTGATTTAGCTAAGTTTATGATTTTGACTTGAAAGACTTAGGTTAGATTTTCAATGGATTTGAGTTTGATTTTTGGAATTGGTTTTGATTGTTTGAATTAATATTTCATTTATATATGTGAATATAAATGAGAATATAAATGGGTTATGAAAAATTTCATGAATTTGAAGTGATTTGATCATGATCTAAGTCTTTAAAAGGAAATTTAAAGGGCAGAGGAAATTTTGGAGTTTAGAGCTCAATTTTGAATTTGATTTGATTGATTTCAATTTATATTTCATTTATATATATGAATATAAATATAAATGAGTTATGAGAAATCTCATGAGTTTGAATTTATTTAAAGATGATTTAGGCTAAGTCCTTAAGGCGAATTAAAGACTTAGAAAAGAATTTGAATTAGAATTTGAATTTTTGAGTTTGATTTGATTGATTTGAATTTATATTTCATTTATATATGAGAATATAAATGAGTTATGAGAAAATCTCATGAGTTTGAGGTGATTTAGATTTGATTTTGGCTATGTCCCTAAATAGGGATTATGGACTTAGGCAAGATTTGGAATTTGGAGTTTGAAATTTTGAATTTGGTTTCAATCATGGATTTCAATCATGTGGCATTGATTTGAGTTTGGAGAAAATTGAATAAGATTGATTTGGAGTTTGACTTGAAGGAAGGAACGTGAGTGGCTCAATCTCAGGGTGCAAATTTTCCTAACAACCAAGGCATGACCTATTCCTATGGCTAAATCTTTTAAGTCTTTGTTTAGGTTGAGTGTCCACTAATCACTATATGTGTCTTAAGACTAAGGAACTCTTAAAGTCTAAGAGAAGTCCTATGTCTAATATGGAGGGGTTGAGAGCTCATTCTAAAAATCAATAGATCCAGGTAGCTATTTCCTTTGGGTTACGACTCCTCACCTCTTAGGCATTCCCACAACCTTGTGTTGGTGGATTATAAGCCTAGTAATCTAATTAAATTTCAACTCAAAGCATATAAATCTCCTCAACTTCAAAATTATAAAGTCCAACCATAGGATTGATTGGAATGCTCTCAAGGCTTCCTAGTATAATGAGTATTTCCTACTTATTTCATTTCGATTCCAAAAATAAGTCTTCTCCTTGAACTTTTCCAATTGATTTTCCAAATACAACAAATCCTTTGATAGTCTAACATTGAAATATTTGGAGATGATATTGTCTACTTTAATAAAGAGCATTCTTAAAAAATTTCATTTCCTAAGATGTAATTAACTATGGAGGCTTACCTCCATAGGGAACTTAAGAACTTGATTTAATATAAATCATACTTTATTCATCCACGTAAAGTAGGGGAAAAATCTCTGGTACATTAGAAGACCCATCATGCCTTTGGAGTAATTATTACGTGATTAGGTCCATTATAAGGTGATGCCTCTATCTTTTGAGATAGTACATCATACCTCAATATTGTACCACATCACCTAAAATAGTACCCCCCCCCCTACGATCTACGTGGTGTCCCTTGCCACCCCATACATTCAAAAATAAACATCACAAGGCCCTCTCGCCTTGTTCATTGCCTGTTAACATCATCCTTTCTTTTGGTGTTTGGAGATGTTGATCCTCAACCAGGAAAGGGTTCTTAAACAAATAATGTTGACAGATACACCTAGGTCAACCAGAACTCTGGATAGCCTATATCTGCCAACATCCATTATAATGTAAAAAGGCGATTGTGCTCGGTCGTCCCTAGGAGTAAGTCTTCATCGCTGAATGTAATTAAATAAAAACCTAAACCTAAAAAATAAACCTAAAAATAAAACATAAAAATAAATAAATTAATTAAACCTAAACCATAAACTAAAAAAAAACATAAACCTAAAATAAAAATAAAATAAACAAAATAAGATAAACCTAAACCTCAAATAAAATAAACTAAACTAAAATAAATAAAACTTAAACCTAAACCTAAAATAAACTAAACCTAAATCCTAAACTAAATAAAATAAAATAAACTAAAAATAAACCTAAACCTAAATAAAAAAAATAAAACCTAAAAATAAACCTAAAATAAAAACATAAAACCTAATCCTAAAATAATAAAATAAAAACCTAAACCTAAACTTAAAAATAAAAAATAAAATAAAAATAAAATTAAACTGAAAAATAAACATAAACCTAAACCTAAATAATAAACTAAAATAAAAAACCCAAACTAGAATAAATAAACATAAAATAAATAACTAAACTAAATAAAATAAAATATAAAATTAAATAAATAAATAAACTAAATAAACTAAACCTAAACCTTTGGTTTGCTTTTTTTTAAAATCCCTAAATCAGGCCTAAACACTGATCCTAAACTAAACCTAAACCAAGTGACACTCTAAACCTTCACTAAAATCCTAAACCCTAAATCCTAAAACTAAAACCCTAAATCCTCCTCCACTAAACTCACTGACCTAACCCAGATCTACCCCTAAATCTTAAATCTTAATCCTAAACTACCAGGCTGAGGAACCCTGAGCCACTGAAACCTTAAACTCCCCCAAACCAAACCACACCCTAAACCCTACCACTGAGCCTAAACTAAAACCCTACCAACCATACACACTAAACCAAACACCTACCCTAAACCAACCCTATCAAACCCAAACCCAAACCCAGGCCTAAAACCTAAAACCTAAACCTAAATAAAATAATTAATAATAATAACCTAAATTAATTAATAGGAAACTTAAAAATAAAAATAATTATAAAAATAAGTATCAACTAAAATAAAATAAATAAAAACCTAAACTAAACTAAAAATAAAATATACCTAAGAATAAAAATCTAAATAAAATAAAAATTGAGTGTAAAATCAAAATAAAATAAACTTAAATAAAATAAAAGAAAAAATAAATAAAAACCTAAACCTAAAAATAAATAAAAAAATAAAACCTAAAACCTAAACTAAAAAAACCTAAACCTAAAATTAAATAAAATAAATAAAATAAAATAAACCTAAACCTAAACTAAAATAAATCAAACCTAAACCTAAACTAAACTAAACTAAACCTAAACTAAATAAAGAAAATAAACTAAAAATAAACTTAAACCTAAACTAAAAAATAAAACCTAAAATAAACCTAAAATGAAAAGGTACCTAAACCTAAAAAAAAAACCTAAACTAAACCTAAAAATAAAAAATAAAATAAACATAAAACTAAAAAATAAACCTAAACCTAAAATAAACCTAAATGAAAAAATAAACTAAAATAAGAAACCTAAACTAAAATAAAATAAATATATATAAAATTAAACCTAAATAAAATGAAAAAATTAAACTAAAATAAATAAGAAATGAACTAAATATACTAAAACCTAAACCTGGTTTACTTATTTTTTTAAAACCTTAAATCCAAAATTATAAACCCTAAACACTAAACCCTAAACCCTAAACTCAGCTACTAAACCCTAAAACCCTAAACCTCCAAAACCCAAAAGCCAAATCCACAAATAAAGTCTAAACCTAAAACCCTAAAAACCCTAACCCTAAACCCTAAACCCTAAACCCTAAACCCCAAACCCTAAACCTAAACCTAAAGTAACCAAATACATTAAAAAATAAACCTAAACCTAAACCTAAACCCTAAGAATGGGCAAAACATTAATGGTAGGAACATTAACATCAAGGTTTATGTCGAGGGCATAAAAGAAGAAAAGTTGCTCACGATAAGGTTTGAATTTGATTTGATTACATGATTTGTGGAAAGAAGATCCATTGGGGGATAAGAATCTATATTCCACCGGGGATTAAGATCGAATCGACTTTAATTTATTTTGGTTTAATTGATGTGGAGGCATATCTACTAGAGATATGAGCTTGAGTCTGGGAATTGAATATATGAACCTTTCACTAAGAAAGCGGGTTGGTAGCTGGGGATTGGGATTTGAGTTTGATTTGATAGATTTGAGGATGTATCTACTGAGATAAGAGTTTGGTTGGATTTCTTTGATTTAAACTCTATTTGGGGAGGTTAGACTGGAGGTTGGTTTGAATTTGATTTATTTCTTGACTTATCTATATATGATTTGGGGCTCCACTAGGGAGAAGGGTGTGATTTAACTCCACTAGGAAAAATTAAAATGGGTTTAATTTAATTTGAGTTAATGTATGGACCCTATCGGTGTGCGATGAACCCATTGATATGGGGTTATATCAGCCTTGACCTACCTCAGGTATATAAATCCAATGGGATAGTCTACCAACTGTGAGGTAGAGCTAGCCAACCTAAGGGGTTGTCTTTTGGTGTGCAACGACTGTGCTAGGAAGAGGGCATAATAGACTAACATCTTCCAAAGTGAGGAACAACTGCTGGGGTGACCTGTTGAATGCACAACAAATCAAACCTGACCTAGGGAAATTATTGAGTGATTGCCACTCGGTACTTATGTCAACTCAAAAGTAGTCAAGACTAATTTTATCTTAATTTCATGTGATTTGATATGGTTTGTTTGGTTTAGTTTGATTTTGAATTAAGGGCATATCCGCTGGGGATGTGAGATCGATCAAAATTGATAGATTTAATTTATGGACCAAGTTGGTCTATGATGGATCCACAGAGAAGCAGCTATATCAGACTTGTCCTATCTCAGATTTATAAATCCATAGGGATAGTCTACTGACCGTGGGGTAGAGCTAGCCAACCTAAGGGGCTGCCTTTCAGTGTGCAATGGTTGTGCTAGGAAGAAGGCATTGCGGACTTACATCTTCTAAAGCAGGGCAAAAAAATTGAACCCCAACTTAGGAGCGACTACTAAGTGAATGCCACTAGGGCTTATATCAACCCAAGAGTTGATAGGTGATTCCTATAGGGTGTTTTGCTAAGACTACCCTAAAGATAGGATACCTACTTAGGAAAAGGTACCTCTAAGGGTGTCTTCCTAATCCATAAGTAAATATATATTTTATTTATATGTTTGTATGGACCCTATGGGTGTGCAAGGGACCACACTGAGAAGAGGCTATGTTGGCCTTAACCTGTCTTAGATTTACTGGACCAAGGGAGAATCTGCACACCCACAGGATGGATTCTCCAATAATAGGTGTGGTTACTAAGAAAGGGGAAGTGTCTAATCTGATAGTAACCCGGGTAGTTTTTAAATGGGGTCGCAAAAGATGTAATCCAAATATAGTGCCCACAGGGGAGGTGCTGCTAGGGGTGTTATCCTGAGCCCTGGAAAAGAAAGCTTATAGGTGTACAATGGTCAACTCAAAGAGAAAATGTGCAGACTTACATCTGCCATGAGTTGTGTACCTAAGCTATGAGAACCAACCAACCTAAGGTGTATCCGTTAGTATGAGTGGTGTATTCGTCAGCATACTGAGAACTAGCCAACCTAAGGTGCCCATCGATGTGCAATGATCAATAAAAAAAGTGTGTAGGCTTACAAATTTCCAAGCAGAACCGATCATCAAATAGTCTATGGAGATGCTTTGATATAGAGTGACTACTATGTGGGGAGGCCTGAGGAAGGATTGGACCTAGACTTGAAGCAGGGGAGGAGCCACTAATGGACTTATCCTAAACCTCAAATATACTTGACCCGCTTAGTTTATGAATGTTAATCCAAGTAGAAAGTGTAGCATACTCACATCCTCTTAAATGAAGCAAACATGAGGTAGCTTATTAGCCACGTAGTATGGCCTACCAAACTAACAAGGCGCTCGTCGATGTGTAGTGGCCAAGTAAGGAAGGAAATCATAGCAAACTTGCATCCTCCAAAGTAAGAAGACCATTGGGGTGACACACAAGCAAGGTAGCACGCCACCCAACCTAGAGTTAGAAAGTGTACTGGGAAATTATCTCAACTCATAGTAGCCCGAGACAAAAGATATGTGTTTGTTTTATATGTTTGTGTGCAGTTTGTGTTTGTGTTTGTGTTGTGTCAGTGAAGGGACGCTGCTCGGATTCCTTACACCAACCTTAAACACATCGTGGTGGATTCATAAATAAGAATACTTTCAACATGGAAGAGATTGAATTCAAAATAGAATTTTCATTGATGATAATTATTTTCAAACATGATTTATAATATTTCTTTAATTTTATGGAAGCATTGGGTGCTCTCCCTTATGATTAATAAGCTTATAAGATCCTCCTTGGTAGGCCTTCTCTATGGCAAAAAGGGCCTTCCCAAGTGGGTTCAAACTTGCCTCCCATCTTAAAATGGATAATAATCGGTCTCCTTAGAACTAAAATAAGCTCTCCTACTTGAAAATCTCTAGGACAAACCAACTTGTTGTGACCATGAATTATTTTAGCATGCCCGCAGGCATTTCTTCTCCAAACCTTCAAGCTCTTTTAACCACAACTTGGTGTTCTATTTTATTATGATCTCTCTACCCATAGTTATCCTTAGTGATGGGAGTTGGACTTCTAATGGTATATTGGCCTTGGACCCATACACTAAGGAGAAAGAAGTAGACTAAGTTGGAGTTCTATATGTGGTGTGGTAGGCCCATAATGCTTCAACTAACTGCTCATGCCAGTATCGCATATTATTGTCGAGTGCCTTCTTTAGTATTTGGATGAGAGTTTTGTTGAAGGCTTATAAGCCATTTTCCCATAGGTAGTTGATGGTAGAATATCTGCAATCTATGCTATGTCTCTAGGAAAAGTTGTTGATCTCGGTGCTCTTGAATGCGCCATTATCGATATAATTCATCGAGGCAATCGCAAAACCTATATACGATATGGTTCCTAAAAATTGGAGCACATGTGGACCTCTCTAAGTCAAATCACCTTCACCCATTTGGAAAAGTAGTCAGTAGTAGTTAAGATGAACTGATGACCCTTGGAAGAAGGAGGATCAATTGGACCCCCATGTCAGTACCCCAACACTCTAATGGCCATGAGGCCAATGTAGTATGTAGAATATTGGGTGGTTGGTGTAGGACCAAACTATGTATTTTACATTAGTGCATAGTTGTATCCATGCAATCTTTGATCATTGACAGTAGTATCCTAATCCCTTGATCTAAGCTTTCATCTTAGACCGATTGGTTAGCTCCACATAATCGAAAATGTGTATCAAAAATCTTATAGGTTTCATGCTTATCTAAACAACGTAATCACATATGATCGAAAGATAATGAGTACAAGACACCATATATAAGAGCATGAAAGTGCTCTCGATTCATCTAATGGGCTTGGGACTTCTCTTATGGTAGTTTGCCTTTATTTAGGTAATCCATGAATGGTTGCCTCCAATCTAACTCCTCATCTTTCTTGGCAATGGCAACCTCCCCTTCAAGAGAGTACTTTTTGATGAGTTAAATATTAATAAGGGATAAGACTTGTCTATTTTGGACCTTCATTGATATGGACTCATCCTTCAAACATGCCAACTCCTTGGTAAGCTTGGCTAAAGCATATGCTAAGGCATTCTCTCCTTGAGGAATCTTATAAATGGTAACATCTGAGATTTGGGCCAACAACTCCATGGTGTACTTATGGTAGTGATGGAGCTTGGGCTTTATAACCTTATAGGACCCAATGATTTGGTTGATAACTAGCTGAGAATCCTCAAAGATGTTGATGTTCTAGATGCTTAGAGTAACGCTAACTCACGCTAATCGAGCCTCATATTCAACTTCATTATTGGTGCAAGGATTGGATAGATGATATGAGAATCTCATCACATCGTGCTCGAGAGTTAAGAGAACTAATCCTACCCCTGCCTTTCTTGGAATAGTAGATTGATTCTTATCCTCTTTGAAAGGAAGCTACACCATCAAAGTACATCTCCTAGTGGTGAATGCTAGTATCCCCAAGTTCATGACTTGTTCATCAAGGAGATCATCACTAAGCAAGAGTAGTGAAGTGGGTGTGCTATTAAGAAATCTGCTATCGCTTTTCCTTTCACTACATGGAGGGCTACAAAAGTAATAAACTATGAGAGGGTCATCGATCATCATTCCAATCATCCAAATAGCATCGGACATGGCATGAGATATTGTAGTGGATTGATCCTAGAGATTAAGTTCACCTGATGAGGAAAGCATGTAGGTGTAGCTTTTGGGATGAAAAGATTAAAATTAGGCATTGCTTCTCAATGGGTGGATAATTAGCCTCGAAGGATTAGATGATGGTCGAGGTAGTAGAGTGCATTTTCCTTCTCTTCATCATTGATTTGGGCCAACAAAGCATGAAGGGAGTTGTCTAACATAGTAGCATAAAGTATGAGCATCTTACCCGTGATAGGAGCCTAGAAGCATCATCATCGTAATGCTTGATGTCTTCAAAGGCATGCTTACACTTATCATCCTACTTGAACTTGGCATCCTTTTTGACAAGTGCTGAGAATGGCTGACATATTCCCAATATGTCTGATATAAAGTATCTTAGATATGCTAACTGCCCTTGGAATGATCTGTGTTGAGTTAAACTTTTAGGGGATGACATTTATAATATCGCCTTGATCTTCTCCAGATCTATTTTGATTCCTTGGTGTCGGACAAACAACCCAAGGAATTTCTTTCAAATTACTCTGAATAAACACTTCACGAGAGTCATTTTCAGGTTAAATTGTCTTAACTGTTCAGAAACTACTCTCAAGCCAAAGAGATGGTCTTCCTTTCCTATACTTTTGACCATGACATCATCAACATAGCACCCGATTTGATCATGAATGAGTTCATCAAAGATTTGAATCATAGCCCACTGTTATCTAGCACCGACATTTTTAAGGCTAAAAGGCACGACCTTATATATATAGATTCGATAGGGGTTCTAAAAGCAGCATTTTTTTCGTGGTCATCTTTATTTGGTTATACCTAGATGAGCCATCCATTAAATAGAAGACTACATGAGATGAGGCAATGTCCACCATCCACTCTGGGATTACTAGTGGAAATTCATCTTTTGGACATGCTTTATTTAAATTTCTAAAATTATAATGTGAATTTGGTCATTCTTTTCTTAACCGGGATGACATTACAACTGTAGGTATTTTTCTTCTGGATGAAGCCGATCGATCAATTTCTAGAATTTAGAAATGACATCTTCTTCTATATCTAATCACATGCATCAAGGAGCTTGCTTGATAGGGTTAGCAGGATGCTCTATTGCTAGTCTATGGACCGCTACATTAGAGCCAATCCGTGCATCTCTTCATAACTCCATGCAAAGAAGTCCTTAAACTTAGTCAATAGCCTAACTAAGTCATTAGTTTCAATTTCATTCAACAAAGAACTGATGTTCCTAAGTTGATTTCTGTAAGCTCATCGATGGTTGACTTGATGTCTTCTTCAAACTCTAACAGTGTATTTTTGACTTCAAAATCATCTGAATCGTCTGTAGTTTCTAAGCATAGCTCCTCATATTAGTTAATATGATTTGAAAAGAACCTATTAGATTCCAAATGATTGGTGATGACTAAGCAATAATCATCATCATCGACTAGACCCACTGTACCAAATCCTAGTTTTGGTTTTGATTGAGAGCTTTTGCATTTGTTCTTCCATATTCTTTCAAAGTAGTTTGACCTGTACTTTGACCAAGTATGTGGTATTAAGCTTTTCATTGCTAAATTATGAACACAAGGCAAGTACCAATCAAAAAATAATTCTATTAAATATATGAATCATCCTTAAGTTCAACATCAACTTCTTGACTTGAGGATGATGATCCCAAAAGAACCTCGAAGTCTTCACACTGGATGACTTAGGGGCTTCCTTTACTACCAAACCCTCAAAGATTTTGAAAGGAAAGTGGTGTTAGAGCTAAGGTTCCCAACCGATGCCTAATTATTTCACATAGACTTAGATACACTTATGCTTTGCTTTGGAGCCCGCCTTCATCGCTATCCGCTCAAGTGTCACCTCCAAGGGAATCTACTGTTGAGAAGAGCTGGCTGGTGTACTAACCATATAAGACTCATCCTATGAACTAGATTCTAAGTTTATATGGATAAAAGGTGTACTGCTAGTTGTTAGGACATATCTTCTATTGGGTGGCCAATAAGGAGGTTTTTCACCCCTGGGACTACCTCTAATCCTCACCGTGGAGCTTAGGTTGACATACCCATATGTTTGAATGGAGTAATGAACTATGGGTGGAATCTAATGTCAGGCTACACTTTCTCCTCCAAGTCTATTTCTCGCCCTCTTATTTTCTTTTCATTTTTTTCTTTTCTTTTCTTTTCTCTTTCTTGTTCTTTTTTTTATTTTATTTTATTTTAAACTTTGGCCAAGTTTGAATAGAATTGTTGATTTTGAGGGAGGTAGTAAGTCGCATTCTCATATATGCCAACCTCATCAACTCAGTAAATGGTTTGAGATCTCCTTTGACATCATAGATGATCCCATCTATCCCAAACTTCATACACTGATGTAGAGATGATGGAACTATGTTGCTTTCATGTATCCATGGTCTACTAAACAAAGCGTTGAAAGATGTATCAGTCATAATGTAAAACTTGGCTTCGATCTTCTAATCATCTATCTACAATGGCAACACTATTGAGCCTACGATCATTTGACCTCAATTTTGGAGTGTGGATTCAATCTTTCCATCTTAGACTTAAGAGTCTTCTAGACACTAAGACTTACCTACTCATAAGACACTTCTAATAATTAGGTAAACACTTAACCTAAGCCTAAAGACTTAGATAACCATAGGATTAGGTTATGCCTTGGGATTAAAATAATCCACCTACCCTACAACCCAAATCCAATCCTGTTCACCTTCTCAAACCAAACCTCAAGTTCAACTCAAACATCAAATTCAAATCCAAACCCAAATTCTAGAACCAAATGATTGAAACCCATGATCAAATCCAAACTTGAATCCCTTCCTAAGCCACATGACCTATCACATGGACTTATCCAAATCTTAATCCAAAATCAATTGATTATCTCAAATCAATTTATATCTTCAATCATCTTCCTAAATATAAATCAAATCTATTCAAATGATCAAAACTAAATGAAACTAAATCAAATTAAAACCCTTCTATATGACCTATCCCATGGACTTAGCCAAATCTTAATCCAAATCTAGTCAAACTCATTTTCTCATAAATCAATCATTATTTCAATCATCTTCATAAATTTAAAAGAAATATACATTTAAATCATCAAAACTAAATCAAACCAAATCAAAAACCAACCTTCATTTTAAAACCCAAATTCAATTTATTTTCTCATGAATCAATCATACTTTTAATCATATTCACAAATATAAATGAAATCTACAATCATCAAGCCAAACCAAAATCAACCCAAGTCAAACCCAACTTAACCATTTTGACTTGAAATGTTCAAATGAACCAAAACCCATTTGAACCAATTGCAATTGAATTTATATATCAATCCCAAATCCATATATAAACTCAATTAAATCAAACTCAACCCAAAGTAAAGCCAACTAAACCCATTATCCACTTGGCCCAAAGTTGTCAATTTGACCTATTTGAGCCAAGTTCTAGTCCTACCAATATTAGATTGAGCCAAGCCCATCAAAACCTCTCATCATGATTGTTGATCACCGTAGGTTAATCAATTATCACATATTAGGTCAAACCAAGTAAACTTGGTCATTTGACCAAGTCAACCTTAACCCATATGAACCCAAACTAACCAAATTGCAACCTAAGCCAAATCCCTTGAAACCAATGATTCATACCAAATCAATTTTAATATTTGAAAATGACTTGACCTTCAATTGAGTCAAACTAAGCCCAATTGGCCCTCTTGACCCAAGTTGACCCAAATTGACCTAAAAGACCAAATTGAATCAAATCAAAATATAAACCAAATTGATTGCAACTAATGGCTTAAGTTCATTCTAAATTGATTGTTAAACTTGATCTAAGCCATGATTAGACCCAATTGAACTGAACACTTTAGCCCAAATTGACCTAAAGGTTCAAGTTGGCTAAATCAAAACTAAATCCAAATTAATTGAAACTAAAGCCTACAATCATCTTCAATTGGTCAACTAAATCCAAACCAACACCCAACCTAATTTGGCCAATTTGGTCAAATTGGTCAACTTAACCCATTTAACCCAAATGAATTCAAATGAGCCAAAATCAAATCTAAGCCAAACTAAACCAAACTAATTGAACCAAAACATCCCAAATGATCATATGAACTTAACCCAACCCAACCCTTGGTTTTACCCAATTAGACCAACTGGTCCAATTGACTAACCAACCCAATTTGACCTAAATGTGTCAAATTGAGCCAAACCTAACCAAATCAACTCAAATTAACTTGAAATTTAACCAACTTTTGGCTCATTTTAAATCTTCCCAAATCAAATATAATGCTAAATGATCATTCTACCCTTGGGTCAAGGGCATCACATGAGACAAATCACCCATGTAAGTGGTCATTTCCATTCCTTGGCCACTCGGTATGATCCACCTAGGTACCTAGGACACTGCCCAACCTAACCAAAGGGGTGGTTGGGTCTGCCATGATACATGGGAGGTGAAATTATCAATTTATTGCTCAAAACAATAGGTATAAGAAGACCATATTAGAGACTAAACTCAGAAAGAAAAAAAAAACTACTGCTCAAATGAGCAACAGGAGAATCCTAAAGAGTTTAGTCCCTAAACTAATACATCAAAGAGCAATAAAGAAAAAAAATAAAGACAAAACTAGAAAAGCCAAGCGTAAGACAGTAAAGGCGAAGAATCCATGGAGCTCCAAAAGAACCTCCAAAGAGAGGAAGATCCATAAGAAAAGGAAACCTGCAACCTGCAACTATAGACAACTCCATCCATCTAAGAAAAATGAGACCATCAATAAGACTTTAGCTCCCTCCAAGAAGAAGAAGAGACCAACTGAAAAAGAGAACCTACAACCTGTAAGAAATCTCACCCAGAAGGAGATGAGAAAACATAAAAAGAAAAAAAATGTCAAGCTCAAATATTAGAAAAGAAGGATAATCATAATAATGAGGGGCATCAAATTCTATGTGTATCTAGCTTCAAAGAAGGGTTACAAATAGGAAAAGTCACCAGCCATAAAATATCAAGGGAAAAATCCATCATATCATCATAGCCATCACAGCTAAAGAAAAATACAAACCTATCATAATAGCCACCCAACCAAAGAAAAAGTGAACCTAAGGAAACAGAAAGAGAGAGAGGAGAGCAACTTATAAAATTAACTTAAGGCAATCCCAACAAAACCAAATATGAACACCTCTTAAAAAGAGGGAGAAAAGAAGCTCACAGCCAAAAAAAAAAAGAAAGAAAAGAGCCCTCAATACCAATAGAGCCCATAATAACACCAAACCAAAGCCACCAAGGCACCAAGCCAACAGAGCCCACAACAACACTAGTCCAAAGCCACCAAGGCACCAACCAAAGGAAAGAAAACATCCAACAGAGTAGCCACACAACAGAGCACCCAAGAAAGATAGCCCAAAAAAGAGCAAGAGAACTAAACCAACCAACAGAAAGAAGATGAAGGCCAACAAAAGCTAAACAAAAAGCACAACCAATTGACAAACTACACTCCAAGAACAAAAAGCCCAACCTACCACCAACAAAGAGAGCAAAAGCACCAACCAAATAAAGGAAAGCCTATAAGAATAAATCCACCAGCATAAAACCAACCAGCCAAAGGGCACAAAAAAAACCCAGCAAACAGGAAGCCCGAAACACCAAGATAGAAGGAGGAAAATTAGCCAAGTAGCCAATACTCCAGCTATCAAGAAAACACATAGGAAAAGATCAACCAATAGAGAAAAAATTAGCCAAAAGCAAAAACCTCCCAGGATAGGAGTGATTATTTCCAAGAAGCTTTGGAATTAGTAACCCTAGGAAAGTTTGGAGGGGCATAAATCTGGACCATTTTTTCTTTTTCTTAAATAGTTTTATAACCATACCCTTTCTTCCAAAAAATCTCCATCCAAAAATGAATTACTATTTTTATAAAAGCCATGGGTATTACTAGAAGCTATCTATTTCATAGAAGAGCATTCATAATCCACAACATTAGACAAAGGAAAATTAGAAATAATATGCATTCAAAATCGTGAAAGAAGGAGCGTAAAATAACTTTATTAAAAAAGACAATTATCAATATTTTCACCTTCCAACAAAATCTAAAGAGTATCCTCCTTCATTCATAAAAGAAGCAAGAGAAGCAAAATCCAAATTTTCAAGATAATCTTCATGAAAGGATTAAAATAAGATTCAAATCCCTTAGAAACACATAGCATATTACCAAAATTTTGAACATAATTACTACCATAGAAAACCATCATTTTGAACTGAAACAGAACTATTCAAAATGAGAGAATTACTACAAGTATCTAAATCCTTTTTTTTAAGAAGGATCACTAATATTAACATGATTGTCAGGGCCATAAGTTAAAATATCAGAAATATGAACATTCTTTTCACTACCATTCTCAATCAAAGAAGGCAAAGAAATAGTCTCTTTCCCATGATCTAAAGTATAGGAGAAAGAGAAACAACATCCAACTTATTGGAGGAAATGGTGTTAGCATCAACAATATTCAGACCATCATGAAGAAAGGACTTATGCAAAACATCCAAAGCATTAGAATCATTAACCACAACCTCTAAAGTCTTCCCTTTAATAGAATCATCAAAAGAAGCACTTAGAGCATGATTATTAGTTAAAACCTTTTCGTAAACATTAAAATTACCTTCCTCATTAGATGAATCATTAATGAAAACATTTTAGAAGATTCATAAATCTAATTTTGAAAAACATCAAAATTTTGAAAAGTAGATTTTCCATTATCCAACTTGAGAGAATCGGCACATGGTATTACCCAAAAAATTTGATGCCCTGGCGGGATCCATCGACAAATGGGATTTAACCGATGGATTGAAGAAGCTGACGCCATGAGTCACGTTAACGTGATAAGAATAAGCTGAGATCAGCCCAATGCCGACAATCTATAGGGAATCCAAGAGAGAAAGCACTTGAAAACTCACCAAGAACGTGAGGGATCCTTAAATCGCATAATAATAGGGTTTAGTTTAGTTTTAGTGTTTAGTGTTATTAGTTGTTATCGTTTTATTTGTTTTAGGTTATTAGTTTTATGTTTAGTTTAGTTAGTTTTGTTTTAGTTAGGTTATTAGTTTGGTACTATTAGTTTTAGTTTTAGTTATTATTTTAGGTTGGTTTAAGTTTAGTTTAGTTTATTAGTTTATTATTGAGTTTAGTTCATTTTAATTTATTTATTAATTATTTTAGTTTAGTTATTATTAGTTAGTTATTTATTTAGTTTAGTTAGTTATTATTATTAGTTTATGGTTTTATTACTTTTTAGGTTTTAGTTAGTTTTAGTTAGTGGTTGTTTTATTAGTTTAGTTTTGTTAATTTATTTGTTTGTTATTTTTATTAGTTTTATTAGTTTAGTTATGGATTTAGGTTTATTAGTATTATTATTAGTTTTTAGTTTATGGTTTAGCTTTTTATTATTATATTAGTTATTTATTATTTATTACTATTATTATTATTAGTTAGTTGGTTTATTACTAGTTTTATTTTAGTTTAATTTTTTCTTTAGTTTCTTATTGTTATTATTATTATTATTATCAATTTATATTTATTATTATTTTATCATTATATTTAGTTTATTTATTTAGTTAGTTTTTAGGGTTTAGTTATTGTTATTTATTTTAGTTTATTATTAGTTTTATTATTATTAGTTTATTAGTTTAGTTAGTTATTTATTTATTATTATTATTATTATTACTAGTTTTATTAGTTTAGTTATGTTAGTTAGTTTATTATTATTATTATTAGTTTATTTATTAGGTTTATTAGTTTAGTTAGTTAGTTTAGTTTTATTTAGTTATTAGTTTATGAGTTTATTATTAGTTAGTTATTGTTAATTTTTTTAGTTAGATGTTTTATTCTTAGTTTATTATTATATTAGTAAGTTTATTAGTTTAGTTATTATTATGTTCATTTATTATTAGTTTTTTAGTTTATTAGTTTAGTTTAAGGTTTATTTAGTTATTTTAGTTATTTTATTAGTTTGTTAGTTTAGTTTTTATGTTTATTATTTATTTATTTAGTTTATTTATTAATTAGTTTAATTTTATTAGTTAGTTTTTTAGTTAGTTTGTTTATTAGTTTATTAGTTTATTAGTTATTATTTTAGGTTATTAATTATTTTATTTATTTTATTTTATTACTAGTTTAGTTATTATTAGTTATTATTGGTTTTAGTTTATTATTTATTAGTTTAATAGGTTTATTAGTTAGTTATTAGTTAGTTTTAGTTTAGTTTTATTATTAGTTTATTATTTTAGTTAATGTTTAGTTATTATTATGTTTTATTAGTCTATTATTATTATTTTACTTTAGTTTAGTTTGTTATTATTATTTATTATATTAGTTTTCTTAATTTAAGTTTAGGGGTTTAGTGTTTATTTTATTTAGTTTTATTATTATAATTATTATTATGATTATTATTATTATTATTATTATTATTATTGGTTTATTAGTTTTAGTTAGTTTAGTTATTAGTTATTTATTTAGTTTATTTACTTATTACTAGTTAGTTATTATTAGTTTTATTATTAGTTTTATTTAGTTTATTATTATTTATTAGTTTAGTTAGTTTAGTGTTTAGTTTTAGTTTAGTTTTAGTTATTTATCATTAGTTTTATTATTATTAGTTAAGTCTCATTTTATGTTATTAGATTTTATTATTATTTAGTGTTTTTGGTTATTATTAGTTTTAGTTTAGTTTATTTTTTTATTATTATTAATATTAGTTTATTAGTTTAGCTAGTTTTATTAGTTTATAATTATTAGTTAGTTTTATTAGGTTTGTTTTATTATTATTAGGTCTAGTTTATTTTTAGGTTTTATTTATTATTTAGTTTATTATTATTATTATTATTATTATTATTATTATTAGTTTAATTATTTAGTTTATTTAGACTAGTTTATTATTAGTTTATTAGTTTAGTGTTAGCTATTATTAGTTATTTAGTTTTAGTTTATTAGTTTATTTAGTTTTATTATTAGTTTTAGTTATTATTATCTAGTTAGTTTTATTAGTTTATTAGTTTAGTTTAGGTATTAGTTATAGCTTAGCTATTACTATTATTTATTTATTAGTTATTTATTGGTTTTATTAGTTTAGTTTAGTTAGTTTAGTATTATTTATTTCATTATTGGGTTTAGTTTTATTATAAGTTAGTTAATTATTAGTATGTTTGTGGGTTTAGTTTATGAGTTAGTTATTATTATTAGTTAGTATTTATTAGGTTTAGTTTAGTTAGTTTATTAGTTTAGTTTTATTTATTAGTTTAGGTTTATTTAGTTTTTATTAGTTTATTAGCATAGTTTATTTTTAGTTAGTTTATTAGGGGATTTTTCTTTTATGTTTAATTTAGTTATTACTATTTATTAATTTAGTTAATTTTTTATTATTCTTAGTTTATTAGTTTTTTAGTTTTATTTAGTTTAGTTTAGTTACTTTATTAGTTTTATTTACTTATTATTAGTTTTTTGTTTATTATTAGTTTATCAATTTTAGTTTATTATTTAATAGTTTTAGTTCATTATTTATTATAGTTTTAGTTAGTTTAGTTTAGTGTTTTATTAATTTTTATTAGTTTAGGGTTTAGTTTGTGGGTTTAGAGTTCAGGTAGGTTTAGGGTTTGTTTAGCATTTTAGAGAGTTTTTTTCTATTTTATTTTATTTTTTTTATTTTTTGGTTTAGGTTTAAGGTAGGGTTTTAGGTCTTAGATTAGGTTTTGGGTTTTTTATTTTTTTAATAGTGAATAAATTTAGATTCAACATTTCTTCTTTTTGATTTCATCAACCAAGTAACACACCAAGTTCTCTAAGACACCAACGATGACATAGATAAAAAATGAGCATGAATAAAGCAAATAAAAAACCCTAGATAACTAGAGCCATCTCTACTGTAAAGATAGTTTCATAAGCAACAGATTGGATTGGCCATTCTTCTCCGCTCATCAACCACCCTAGCCTCTCAGTAGGATCCACCATCATATTTCTTCTCCTCTACCACCACCACGATATAACCTTCATCGCTCCTCCCCGCCTCCATAACCACCACTACTCAACACCAGCCCATATTCACCAAAGACCTCCAGATCCCCCACCACCACTATGAGAGCCTCCTCTTCCACCTTCACCTCCACCGCCGATCTACCACTGATGGTGATGTTCAGGTTTCATCATTAAGGTTTAGTTTGTTTACAGGTTTAGGTTTATTTTAATTTATTTAGTTTTTAAGTTTAGGTTTAGGGTTTAGGGTTTAGTTTGGGATTTAAGATTTAGGATTTAGGGTTTATTAGGTTTGTTTGGGGTTTAGTTAGTGTAGGTTAGTTTGTGGTTAGTTAGTTTTATGCTTTGTGGTTTAGGGTTGGGGTCTGTGGTCAGGGTTAGGGTTTAGAGTTTAGGGTTTGTGGTTTAGGATTTAGGGATTGTGGTCAGAGTTTGTGGTAGGGTTTATAATTTTTTACATTTTAGGATTGTGGTAGTGGGTTTAGTGTTTTGGTCAGGTTTAGGTTAGTTTTTCATTTAGGTTTAGTAGGGTTTGCTTTGGATTTATGGTTTTTTTTTTTTAAATTAAGCAAAACCAGAGGTTTAGTTTATTTAGTTTATTTTTATTTATTTTATTTATTTTATTTTTAATTTTAGTTATTTTATTTTTATTTATTAATTTATTTATTTATTTTTATTTATTTTAGTTTAGGTTTTTATTTTAGTTTATTTTTTAGTTTAGGTTTTTTTTTATTTTAGTTTTGGTTTTATTTTATTTTCTTAGTTTAGGTTTTAGGTTTTAGGTTTTTATTTTAAGTTTATTTTTAGGTTTTATGTTTTAGTTTAGGTTTATTTATTTTAGTTGAGTTTTATTTTATTTTATTTTTTAGGTTTACTTTTAGTTTTATTTAGGTTTCTGCTCAAGTTTTTGTTTAATTTCTGGGTTAGGTTTTAGGTTTTTCTTTTTTATTTTTAGGTTTTATTTTTTTAGTTTAGGTTTAGGTTTATTTTAGTTTATTTTATTTTATTTAGTTTAGGTTTAGTTTAGGTTTAATTTATTTTTAGGTTTAGGTTTTATTTATTTTAGTTTATTTTATTTTAGTTTAAGTTTAGTTTATTTTATTTTGTTTACTTTATTTTATTCCCAGGATAATTTTTTTTTAGGGTTTAAATTTTATTTTTTTATTTATTTTAGAGTTTTTTTAGGTTTAGGTTTTTATTTAGTTTTTTATTTTATTTTATTTTAGGTTTATTTTATTTTTATTTTATATTTAGATTTTATTTTATTTAGGTTTTAATTCTTAAGTTTATTTTATTTTAGTTATATTTTCATTTATTTTATTTAGTTTTATTTTATTATATTTTATTTTTAGGTTTAGTTTAGGTTTTATTTTATATTCCAATTTTAGGCTCAGTTTTAATTTATTTTATTTTAGGTCTTATACTTAGTCATGTTTAGTATAGTTTAGCCAGGCAGTGAGCCCAGGCCCAGGGTTTAGTGGTGGCTCAGGGATGTGGCTCAGGATCAGTGTGGGCTCAGGGCTCATGGTCTGGGGTAGCCTGTGGCCCAGGTCAGTGTTGCTCAGTGTTTGTCAGGTGTTTCACCAGTGGCTTACTGGGTTAGGTGGGCTCTTAGGATCCAGAATCAGGGCTCAGGTCTGGGGCCAGGGTCAGGGCCTGGCCTAGTGGCTCAGGGCAACTCCATTTGGGTTTGGGGCTAGTGTGGCTCAGGATTTAGTGGCCTAGGGCTATAGGGTCAAGGGCCTTTTAAATCAAGCAAACCAAAGAGGTCTTGGCTATTAGTTTATTTTAAATTTATCTAGCCTTGGCTTTACTTTTATCTTAATTTAGTTTATTTATCTTTGTTTTAAATTAGTTTATTAAGGTCATTTATCATGTTTATTTTTTAGTTTAGTTTTATTTTGTTATTTTTTAGGTTTAAGTTTTATTTTATTTTGTTTAGGTTTTAGGTTTTATTTTAGTTTATTTTTAGGTTTTATTTTTAGTTTATGTTTAGGTTTATTTTTAGTTTATTTTATCTTTGTTTAATTTTTTTTTAGTTTTTTTAGGTTCATAGTTTATTTTACTAGTTTAGGTTTAGGTTTATTTTATTATGTTTATTTGAGGTTTAGGTGTTTTAGTTCAGAGTTTAGGTTTTATTGTTTATCATTTAGGTTTATTTTAGGTTTATTTTCATTATTTTATTTTAATTTATTTTAAGTTTATTTTATTTTGTTTTATGTTTATGTTTTATTTTATTTTATTTATTTTTTAGTTTTATGTTTATTTTATTTTTTAGTTTAGTTTATGTTTTTTTTATTTTATTTTAGTTTAAATTTTATTTTTTTATTTTATATCATTTTTAGGTTTTAGGTTTAGGTTTAGCTAGGATTAGATTTTAGTTTAGGTTTTTATTTTATTTTATTTTCTTATTTTATTTAGTTTTAAGTTTTATTATTTATTTTATTTTTAGGTTTTATTTGGCTCTGGGTTTTGTGGCATGTGATTTATTTTAGTGTTTTTTGATGTGGTTTGGGATTAGGTTTTAGGGCTCAGGATTTTGAGTGGGCTCAGGTCAGGTTTGGATTTTTTTTTAGTGGGGTTTGGGTTAGGGTTTAGGTTTAATGTTTTATGTTTCACATTTTGTGTGGATTGGATGGGATCAGGTTGTGGTTTAGGATTTTAGTGTTTAGTGTTTAGCCTTTAGATTTATTTATTTTAGTTTATTTATTTTAGTTTAGTTTAGGTTTAGGTTTAGTGTGGTTTAGGTTTATTTAGTTTAGTTTAGTATTTCATTTCACTTTATTTTATTTTATGTAGTTTAGTTTATTTAGTTTAGATTTTAAGCATATTTTAGTTTATTTTTAGTTTAGTTTAATTTAGTTTAGTTTATTTATTTATTTAATTTATTTTAGTTAAGTTTATTTATTTTGTTTTTTTTATTTATTTAGTATACTTAGTTTATTTTTAGGTTTAGTTTATTTTATTTTAATTTAGGTTTAGGTTTATTTTTGGTTTATTTAGTTTTGTTTATTTTAGTTTATTTATTTAGTTTATTTTAGTTTACTTAGTTTTGGTTTAGGGTTAGCTTTAGTTTAGTTTGGTTTATTTTAGTTTAGTTTAGGTTTATTTAGTTTAGTTTATTTTATTTAGTTTATTTATTTATTTATATTTATATTTTTATTTATTTAGTTTATGTTTATTTATTTTATTTATTTATTTGTTAGTTTAGTTTAGTTTTATTTTATTTAATTTAGTTTTTAGGTTTACGCTTAAGCCTAGGTTGGTTTTGTTAGGTTTAGGTTTAGGGTTTAGGGTTATGTTTAGGGTTTATGGTTTAGGGTTTACAATTTAGTTACATTTTATTTATTTATTTATTTAGGGTTTGTGGATTTGGTTTGTGTTTAGAGTTTGGTTTAAGGGTTTAGAGTTTAGATTTTATTTTTATTTAGTTTAGTGTATTTATTTTAGGTTTTATTTTAGTTTAGGTTTTTTATTTTAATTTATTTTTTAGGTTTAGTTTATATATTTTAGATTAGTTTTATTTTATTATTTTCAGTTTAGATTTTATTTCTTATTTTAGGTTTAGTATAGAATTTTATTTTATTTGTTTAGGTTTAGGTTTTAGGTTTTATTTAGGTTTATTTTAGGTTTTTTTTCTTAGTTTTAGGTTTAATTTTAGTTTATTTTATTTTATTTAGTTTAGTGTTTAGTTTTAATATATTTTAGGTTTAGGTTTAGGTTTTATTTATTTTAGTTTAGTTTATTTTAGTTTAGGTTTTGGTTTATTTTATTTTATTTATTTTAGGTTTAAGATTTTTTTAACTTTAGGGCTTAAGTTTTTTTTTAGTTTAAGTTTTTATTTTGTTTTATTTTATTTTTTTAGTTTATTATATTTTTATTTTTTAGTTTTATTTTATTTAGGTTTTTTATTTTAGGTTTATTATTATTTTAGTTTAGTTTAGGTTTTATTTTATTTTAGTTTTACTTTTACTCTTTTATTTTACTTTATTTTGGTTTTAGGTCAGTGAAGGTTTTAATTTAGGTTTTATTTTATTTTATTTTTTATTTAATTTAGGTTTAAGATTTTTTTATTTATTCTATTTTATTTTACTTAGTTTCATTTAGCTTTAGGGTTTTAGTTTTTAGGGTTTGGATTTGGTTTGAGTTTGTTTAAGGTTTAGGTTTAGGTCTGGGGTTTATGATCAGGTTTGAGTTTTAGGGTTTATAGTTTTAGGGTTTAGTGGCTTCAGTTTAGGGTTTGTGGGGTTTGTGGTTTTAGGGCTTTATAGGGTTTGGTTTAGGATTTGTAGGGTTTAGCCTAGGGTTTAGGGTTTCTGTGGTTTAGGGTTGTGTTAGGGTTTTTTTATTATTTTATTATTTTTATTTTAAATTAAGCAAACTAGGTTTAAGTTTATTTAGTATTTTTTATTTATTTTAGTTTATTTTCTTTTATTTTATTTTATTTATTTATTTATTTTAGGTTTATTTGTTATACTTTAGGTTTTAATTTTGTTTATTTTTTGGTTAGTTAAGTTTAGTTTATTTTTATTTTAGTTCCATTTTTATTTTAGTTTTGTTTATTTTTATTTTATTTTAGGTTTAAGTTAAGGTATATTTTATTTTTTTAGGTTTAGGTTTTAGATTTTATTTTATGTTTATTTGTAGGTTTTATTTTTAGTCTAGTTTATTTTATTTTAGTTTATTTTATTTTATTTTAATTTAGGTTTAGGTTTAGTTTAGTTTATTTTAGTTTAGGTTTAGTTTAATTTATTTTATTTTAGTTTATTTTAGTTTAGTTTAGGTTTAATTTATTTTATTTTAGTTTAGGTTTTTATTGTAGTATTTTATGTATTTTATTTATTTTAGGTTTTATTTTTAGTTTATTTTAGTTTTTTTTAGTTTTATTTTTTTATTTTATTTATATTTTAGGTTTAATTTATATTTTATTTAGGTTTTTATTTTTAGTTTAGTTTAGGTTTTATTTATTTTATTTTAGTTTATTATTTATTTTTTATATCTAGGTTTAAGTTTTAGTTTATGTTTTATTTCATTTTGGTTTAGATTTTTTATTTTATTTTAGGTTCATTTTTTAGGTTTTTTTAGCTTTTTGTGGTCTGTTTAGTGTGGTAGGGTTTGGGGTTTATGGTTTAGGGAGTTTTTTATTTAGGTTGTTTGGGTTTAGGTTTATGATGTGGTAGGGTAGGAGTTTTATGGTTTGTGGTTGGGTTTTTAGGGTTTAGGGTTTAGGTTTTAGGTTAAGGGTTCAACTTTTAGTTTAGGGTTTAGGGTTTTTTGTTTTTTTTAACAGAGAACAAATTCAGATTCAACATTTATTCTTTTTGATTTCATCAACCAAGTAACACACCAAGTTTTCTCAAACACAAGAGGCAACATAGATAAAAAATGAGCATGCATAGAGAAAATCAAAAACCATAGAAAACTAGAACCATCTCTATTGTAATGACACACTTTAATAAACCGCAAATTTGATCACCGCTTTTGTAATTTCTTCGCCTCATCATATCCTCGATCTATCCTTCCTCCACCACCACCACTTGTAACCTTCCTCCCGCCTCCATAACCACATCGCTCCACCACCACCTCTATATCCACCACATCTCCAGATCCCTCACCACCTCGCCATCGCCTCCACCCCGTGATCTAAATGAGCTGGCTGACTGCGATATTCCCCGCCAAGGTTCCCATTTTAGTTTAGGTTTATGTTTAGTTTATTAGGTTTTAGGGTTTTTATTTTAAATTATTTAGAAACTTAGTTTAGGGTTTAGTGTAGGGTTGTGGGGTTAGGCTCAGTTAGGGTTTGGGGGGTCAGGTTTAGGGTTTAGTGTTAGTGAGGATTGGGGCTGGTTTATGGTTATGCTAGGTGGTCCGCCGTCAGGATCAGGGTTTAGGGTTTAGGTTTGTGGTTTAGCCTGGATTTAGGGTGGCTTAATGAGCTTTAGTGGCTCAGCTTTATAGTTTAGTGTCAGGTAGACCATGGTCAGTTTAGTTGAGCTCAGGGAACAGGTTTAGGGTCCTGTCCAGGCCTAGACTTGTGGCTCAGTGGGTCAGGTCAGCCTAGAGCCCAGGTTCAGTCAGGCTCAGGGGTCTCAGTGGCTCAGGATCATGCAGGTTTATATGCCTAGCTCATATTTTTTCTTTAAATCACAAACTGGCAGGCCTAAGTTTATTTACTTTATTTACCTAGTTATTTCTTATCTTATTTTATTATTTGTCTTTACTTTATTTTATTTTACTGAGTTTAGTGCATTTTAGGCTATTTATCTTAGCTAGGTTTCCATCTTTAGCTCCCTTTAGCTAATGCCTATATTCTTTAGCCTAGTCTTTTAGCCTAGGTCTTCTCTAATTTTTAGGTTTATTTATCTTATCTTTGGTTGCCTTAGATCTATTCAGGCCCATTTTAGACCTTTAGCCTAGTTTATATTTAATCCATGCCATCTTTATCTGGCTCAGTTTTAGTTTAAAACTGCCCAGCTCAGCCCAGGCCCATCTTGGGCCCACTGGCTCAGCTCAGTGGCCCAGGTCAGTGGCCCAGGAAGCCCATGACTCAGGCCTGTGGCCCACTGGCCAGTATTTAGGGTCTTGTGGCTCATTTTCAGTCCAGTGGCCTGGGGCCGTCAGATCAGGGCCCAGGTCAGTGGCCCAGGTCTTAGGGTTTAGTGGTCAGTCTCAGGCCCAGGGTCAGAGCTCAGGCCCAGGCTCAGCCTTTAGGGCCTTTAGGCCTGGCTGTCAGGCCTGGTGGCCCAGGTTGGTCCAGGTCCTGTGCCAAGTTAGTATTTGGTTTAGCCAGTTTATTTGTTTAGGCTCAGCCTGGCCTAGTTTTTGGGGCCTTGGCCTGGTGGTTTTCAGTTACTTAAGAGAGGTTTCATTTCAGTGTTTCTATCTGGGTTTTAGCTCATTTAAGTTATATTTTTATTCTTTAGGGTTTTTTTAGATTTTAGTTTTGGTTTTTTAAAACAAAATCTGAATAGGGTTTTCCTTTTCTTTTTCTAGGTGTTTATTTTATTTTCATAGGTTTAGGTTTTAGGTTTTATTTTAGGTTTATTTCTATGTTTTATTTTTATTTTAGTTTAGGTTTAATTTATTTTAGTTTATTTTATTTATTTTAGGGTTTAGATTTAGTTTATTTTAGTTTAAGTTTAGGTTTATTTATTTAGTTTATTTTAGTTTAGGTTTAGTTTATTTTTTTTGTTTATTTTAGGTTTTTATAGGTAGTTTGTTTAGTTTTATTTATTTTAGTTTAGTTTAGTTTAGGTTTTATTTTATTATTTTATTTTAGGTTTAGGTTTTTTAGGTTGTTTAGATTATTTATTTGGTTTTTTTTAGGTTATTTTCAATTTATTTTAAGCTTTAGGTTTTATTTCATTTTTTATTTTATTTTATTTTATGTTTGGGTTTTATTTTAAGGTTTATTATTTTAGGTTTAATATCTTTTAGTTTAGTTTAGGTAATCATTTATCTTATTTTATTTATTTTATTTTTATCTTTATTTTATGTTGCATAAATAGTCCCAAGATATGTTTTATTTAATTTTATTTTATCTAGTTTAGTCTTAAGTTTTTATTTTTATTTTAGGTTTATTTAGTTTAGGTTCAGTTTGTAGGTGGGTAGGTGTTGTTTGGTGCTCAGCTAAGGTCTGTGCCTAGGGTCTTAGGGCTCATAAGCTCAGGTGGGTTTTGTGCCCAGGTCCGTTGCAAGCCTAGTTAAGCCATGTTAGGGTGGGTGTCTTTAGGGTCTGGGTAGGGTTGGGCTTCATATTTTTAGTTATTTTATTTATTTATTTATTTTAAAATCAAATCGGTTTAAATTTTAGTTTATTTTATTTTAGTTTATTTTATTTTACTTTGGTTTATTTTATTTTTATTTTGTTTACTTTATTTATTTTAGTTTAGGTTTTTATTTTAATTTATTTTTAAAGTTTAAGTTTAGGTTTGCTTATTTTTAGTTTAGATTTATTTTATTTTACTTTTGGTTTAGGTTTTACTTTTATATTTAGTTTAGTTTAGGTTTTATTTTATTTTTTGGGTTTAGTTTTAGATTTTTTATTTTATGTTTATTTTAGGTTTTATTTTTAGTTTAGGAACAAGTTTATTTTAGTTTATTTTATTTTATTTAGTTTAGATTAGGCCCAGTTTAGTTTATTTTAGGTTTAGGATTAGGTTTTATTTATTCTAGTTTAGTTTACTTTAGTTTAGGTTTAGTTTATTGTATTTTATTTTAGGTTTAGTTTTTTTTAGTTTATTTAAGTTTTATTTCTTATATATTTTGGTTTATTTTTAGGTTTAGGTTTTTTATTTATTTTATTTTATTTTATTTTAGGTTTAGTTTTATTTAATTTAGGTTTTTATTTTTAGTTTATTTTAGGTTTTATTTATTTATATAGATTAGCATTTATTTCTTATTTTGTTTTCTTTCATGTTTAGGTTTAGGTTAAAGTTTTAGTTTATGTTTTTATTTTATTTTATTTTATTTATTTTACTTTGGTTTGTATTCTCTTTATTTTATTTTTAGGTTTTATTTAGTTTAGGTTTAGCTTTTTAGGGTTTAAGGTTTATATGGTTAATTTAGGGTTTAGGGTTTTTTTAATAGAGAACAAATTGAGATTCAACATTTCTTCTTTTCAATTTCATCAACTAAGTAACACACCAAGTTTTCTAAGACACAAGTGTCGATGTAGATCAAAAATGAGCACACAAAGAGCAAACTAAAATCTCTAGATAATTAGAACCATCTTTACTATTAAGACATAGTTCCATAAGCAGCAGATAAGATTGGCTAATCTTTAGTTGCTCCAGTCCCATCAAAACCACCCTGGCCTCTCGAGTAGCAATATCCACCATCATAGCCCTCGACTGTACCTTCGCCACCACCACGATTGTAACTTTCGTCGCTCCTCCCACCTCCATAGCCACCACTACTCTGACAACCACCTCCATATCCACCAATCTCTAGATCCCCCACCACCACTATGATAATCGCCACCTCTTCAGATCCATCGATCTAGACTGAGCCCTGCTGATGAATGTTCACATCAAAGTTCTGCCCATTCATAAGGTTTAGGTTTAGGTTTGGGTATATTAGGTTTTAGGGTTTAAGTATATTTTTTAATTTATTTAGTTACTTTAGGTTTAGGTTTAGGGTTTGGTGTTTAGTGTTTAGGGTTAAGGTTTAGGGTTTAGGGTTTAGGTTTTAGGGTTTAAGGTTTAGGGTTTTTGGGTTTAAGCTTTTAAGGTTTAGGGTTTAGGGTTTTTTAGGGTGTAGGGTTAGGGTTTAGGGTTTAGGACTTAGGGTTAAGGATTTTTGGTTTAAGCATTTTTTTTTAAAATTAAGTAAACCGATTATTTGAGTTTTATTTAGTATATTTAGTTTATTTTTTATTTATTTATGGTTTAGGGTTTAGGGTTTATTATTTGTGGTTTAGGTTTTAGTGGTTGTGATTAGGGTTTAGTGTTTAGTGGTAGGTTTGTGGGTTTAGGGTTTAGGTTTTTAGGGTTTTACAATTTATGGTTTAGGTTTTAGGTTTAAGGTTCAAGTTTTAGTTTAAGGTTTATTTTGTTTTTTATTTTTTTAATAGAGAACAAATTCAGATATCTTCTTTTTGATTTCATCAACAAAGTAAGACACCATGTTTTCTAAGACACAAGCAACAACATAGTTCAAAAATGAGCACGCATAGAGAAAATCCAAAATTTTGGATAACTAAAACTGTCTCTACTATAAAGACATAGTTTCATAAGAAGCAGATCAGATCGGACATTCTTCAGTTTCTCCAGTTCCAAACAGAACCACCCCGGTCTCTCGAGTAGTGGGATCCACCATCATATCCCTGATCTCTTCCTCCGCCACCACCACGGATGTAAGCTTTGTCGCTCCTCCCACCACCATAACCACCATTGCTCTGACCACCACCACCATATCCACCAGCACCTCCAAATCCCCCACCACCCCTATGATAAATGTCACCTCCACCTTTGCCTCCACTGCCAGATCTAGACAGATCCTAGTTGACAGTGATGTTCCTTCCATCAAGGTTCTGCCCATTCTTAGGGTTTTAGATTAGGTTTAGGTTTATTTTATAATTTATTTAGTTACTTTAGATTTAGGTTTAGGTTAAAGATTTAGGGTTTAGGGTTTAGGTTTAAGGTTTTAACGCTTATGCCTTTAGGTTTAGGGTTTAGGGTTTTCTGAGGTTTAGTTTTTAGGTTTATGGTTTAAGGTTGAAGGTTTAGGGTTTAAGGTTTAGGATTTAAGGTTTAGGTTTTAAAAAAAAATTAAGTAAATTGGTTGGTTTATGTTTATCTAGTATATTAAGTTTATTTTTATTTATTTTAGTTTACTTTATTTTTATTCTTGTTTAGGATTATTTTTTCTTTTTATTTAGTTTAGTTTATTTAATTTAGGTTTATTTATTTTAGTTTAGGTTTTTTATTTTAGTTTATTTTGTAGGTTTAGGTCTATGTTTAAGTTTATTTTTAGTTGAGTTTTAATTTTATTTTATTATTTAAGTTTAGGTTTTATTTTTTATTTTTAAGTTTAGGTTTATATTTTTATTTTAGTTTTTTAGGTTTAGGTTTTTATTATATGTTTATTTTTAGGCTTTATTTTTTTGTTTAGGTTTAGGTTTATTCTTAGTTTATTTTATTTTATTTATTAAGGTTTAGGTTTAGGTTTAGTTTGTTTTATGTTTAGCTTTAAGTTTTATTTATTTTAGCATAGTTTTTATTTAGTTTAGGTTTATTTTATTTATTTATTTATTTTAGTCTTGGGTTTAGGTTTTATTTTTAATTATGTATTGGTTAATTTTTAGGTTTTAGATTTCATTTAGTTTCTATTTTATTTTATTTTAGAATTATTTTATTTTTATTTTATTTAGGTTTTATTCTTAGGTTTATTTTATTTTAAGTTTAGTTTATTTTATTTATTTTATTTTATTTTTTGTGCTAAGTTAGTTGGTTTTATTTTATTGCATTTTATTATTTATTTAGGTTTTTTGATTTATCTATTTATAGATTTATCTCATTTAGCTCAGTTTTGTAGGTCAGGCCCATGACTCCACTAGCCAGGGCCCAGGGCACAAGGTTTAGGTTTGGGTCTTTATGGCTCAGATCTTTAGTTCTGGGGCCTCAGCCTCAGTTTGGCCTGGGTCAGCTGGTTAGTTAGGATCTAGGGCCTAAGTGGCTCATGGTTGGGGTTGGCCCCGTGCCTGGGCCAGTCAGAGTGGCTAGTTTGATCTGGGCCTGTGGCCTGGAGCCCAGGTCAGTGTCAGGGCTCAGTGGCCTGGGCCTGGGCTCAGGGTCAGTGCAAGTTTATGTCAGATGCATGGCTCAGTGGCCTAGTTGGTTTAGGGCCCAGGGTTTAGGTCAAGGGCCCAGGATTTGAGTTTAGAATTTATGGTTTAGGGTTTGGGATCTTTAATCATGCAAATTAGGTTTAGGTTTAATTAATTTATTTAGTTTATTTTTTATTTATTTTAGTTTATTTTAGGTTTTATTTAGGTTTATTTATTTATTTGGTTTTATTTGTTTTAGTTTATTTAATTTAGTTTAGTTTTATTTTTATTTTTTTTGGTTTATGTGTGGTTTATGCTTATTTTTAGTTTAATTTTATTTTTATTTTATTTTTTAGGTTTAGGTTTTATTTTATTTTTAGGTTTAGGTTTTAGATTTTATTTTAGGTTTATTTTAGATTTTATTTTTAGTTTATTTTATTTTATTTAGTTTAGGGTTTAGGTTTTATTTATTTTGTTTAGTTTATTTTAGGTTTAGGTTTATTTTCTTTGTTTTATTTTAGTTGGTTTTTTTTAAAGTTTAGGGTTTAGGTTTTATTTTTTATTTGTTTTTTGGGTTTTATTTTTTGATTTATTTTTTATGTTTAGCTTTTTACTTAGTTTTTATTTTATTTTAGGTTTTTTTTATTTTTATTTTATGTTTGGGTTTTATTTATTTAGGTTTTTGATTTGTAGGTTTTTTTGTTTAATTTAAGTTTTTATGTATTTTATTTTAGTTTAATTTTATTCTTTATTTTATTTTATTTTTAGGTTTAGGTTTAGGTTTTATTTATTTTATTTTATTTATTTATTTTATTTTAGGTTTAGGTTTTATTTATTTTATTTTAGGTTTTAATTTAGGTTTAGGTTTTAGGTTTTTGTGTGCAGGTTTAGTTTAGGTTTAGCCGGTTTAGGGTCAGGTTCAGGTTTATATTTTGGGTTTTGGGTTTGTGGTTTTGCCTGTCACTGCCTAGGGTTTAGGTTTGAGTTTAGGTTTAGGATCAGGGGTTGTGGTTTGGAGGGTTTATCAGGTTTGTGGGTAGGTTTAGTTTTTGGGTTTAGCTTAGGGTTTTTTAATGTAGTTTTCTGGGTTTAGGGTTTAGGATTTGGAGTTTAGGGTGCAGGTTTGGGTTTAGGTTTAGGGTTTAGGTTTCAGGGTTTAGGCTTTAGGCTTTAGGATTTTTTTAAAATTAAGTAACCCGGTAGGTTTAGGTTTATTTAGCTTATCTTTTATTTATTTTAGTTTATTTTATTTTAATTTATGTTTTATTTTTTTATTTTTATTTAGTTTATTTTATTTATTTTAGGGTTTAGGGTTTAAGGTTTAAGAAACTAAAAATAATACATAAATAAACCAAAATAAAACCTAAAAACCTAAAAAAATAAAAAATAAAAACCTAAACCAAAACCTAAAATAAAATAAAACCTAAACCTAAAAAATAAAGAATAAAGTATTATATTATCTCAACTATTTAAGAATTACTTATAGTTACCGTAAACTACTTCTAGTTATCAATATTAAATCAAGAATAAAGCATTTTATATATTTTTTTCTAATTTATCAAGTGTTAAAATGATAATTATGAGTTTGAATATTCTTTTCTTTATTTAATATTATTAAGGCTAAATGCCAATGAATTTATGTCTAACTATTACCGATAGTGGATCTCATATTGTACTTAGAGATTATAGATTATAAAAAAAAGATACATATTCTTTACCATCCACTTTAAGAGTAACTTCACCCTTTCTTTTGGTTGATGTATTTTTTCTCTATATTTAGTTTAGGTTTAGGTTTTATTTTTAGGTTTATTTTTTAGGTTTAGGCTTTTATTTAGTTTTATTTTATTTTATTTTAGGTTTATTTTATTTTTATCTTAGGTATTATTTTTATTTAATTTAGGTTTATTATTTTTAGTTTAGTTTAGGTTTTTATACATTTTATTTTATTTTAGCTCTTATTTTTTATTTTATTTTCTTTTTAGGTTTAGGTTTAGGTTTATGTTTTAGTTTATGTTTTTATTTTATTTTATTTTGGTTTTACTTTTTTTTTTCTAGGTTTTATTCATTTTCGATTTAGGTTTTAAGATTTTTAGGGTTTGGGTTTTAGGTTATTATTTTATGTTTATTTTATGTTTTATTTTTAATTTAGGTTTAGGTTTATTTTAATTTATTTTATTTTATTTAGTTAGTTTAGGTTTAGGTTTAGTTTATTTTAGGTTTAGGTTTAGGTTTTATTTATTTCACTTTAATTTATTTTAGTTTAGGTTTATATGTATTTGTTTATTTTATTTTATTTTATTTTAGTTTTTTTTTGTTTAGGGTTTAGGTTTTATTTTTATTTATTTTCAAGTTTATTTAGGTTCTTTAGTTTATTTATTTATTTGTATTTATTTATATTATATTTTATTTAGTTTATGTTTATTTATTTTATTTATTTATTTTTTAGTTTAGTTTAGTTTAGATTTTATTTTATTTAGTTTAATTTACTTAGTTTCTTAGCCAGTTTAGGGGTTTAGGTTTTAGGTTTTAGGTTTGGTTTAGGGTTTAGGTTTAGGGTTTATTAGGGTCAAAGTTTAGAGATTTAGAAGATTTAGGGTTAGGGTTTTTTATTTATTTTATTTTTTATTTGTTTAGGATTTGGGATAGGTTTTTTTTAGCCTAGGGTCCGGGTTGTAGTTTTAGGGTTTGGGTTTAGGGTTTGTTTAAAGGGTTATTTTGTGGTTTAGGTTACTTTAGTGTTTGTGGGGTTTAGGATTAAGGGTTTAGGGTTTTTTTAAAAAAATTAAGTAAACCAGTAGGTTTAGACTTATTTACTTTAATTTAGTTTTTTTTTTATTTTATATTTTTATTTATGTTTATTTTTAATTTTTATTTAGATTAGTTTATCTATTTTAAGTTTATTTATTTTAGTTCAGTTTTTATTTTAGTTTTATTTTTGGTTTAGGTTTAGTTTATATTTATTTTAGTTTAGTTTTTTTTTTTTTTTTTCTAGGTTTAGGTTTTATTTTTATTTTATGTTTAGGTTTAGGTTTTTTTTAAGGTTAACATTTTAGGTTTTATTTTAGTTTTAATTTTATTTATTTTTTAGATTAGTTTAGGTTTATTTTTTTTTTATTTTATTTTATTTAGTTTAGAGTATTATTTTATTTTGGGCTTAGATTTAAGTTTATTTATTCAGTTTAGTTTATTTTAGTTAAGGTTTAAGTTTATCTTATTTTTATTTAGGTTTAGGTTTTTAGTTTTTTTAGGTTTATTTTATTTTATTTTAAGTTTTATTTTAGGTTTATTTTTAGGTTTATTTTAGTTTTATTTTATGTTTAATTTATTTTATTTTACATTTGGGTTTATTTTATTTAGGTTTTAAGTTTTAGGTTTATTTTTTTTTTAGTTTAATTTAGATTTTATTTATTTTATCTTAGTTTAGTTTTATTTTTTTATTTTATTTATTTTTAGGTTTAGTTTAGGTTTAGGATTAAATTTTAGTTTTTTTATTTTTATTTTATTTAGGTTTAGGTTTTTTTTATTTATTTATTTATGTGTTTTATTTAGTTATGTTTAGTTTTAGTTTAGTGTTTTGTGGGTTTAGGGTTTAGTGGCCTGGGGTTGTTTTAGGCTTTAGTTTTGGTTGTAGGTTTTAGGTTTTAGGCTTTTTTTAGGGTTTAGGGTTTAGGGTTTAGGGTTTAGAGTTTTAGGGTTTAGGGTTTAGGGTTTAGGGTTTAGTGTTTAGGGTTTGGATTTTTTTAAATTTCATAATTTTTTTATTATTTTCAAATTAAGAACTGGTAAGTTTAGGTTTAGTTTACTTTTTATTTATTTTCATTTATTTTATATTTTATTTTTATTAACGTTAATTTTTATTTTTATTTAGTTTTATTTATTTATTTTGGGTTTATTTATTTTACTGTAACTTTTTTATCTTATTTTATATTTTTGGTTTAGGTCAGGTTTATATTTTAGTTTAATTATATTTTTATGTTTAGGTTTTATTTTTTATTTTTAGGTTTAAGTTTAGCTCTTTATTTTATTTTTTTAAGTTTATTTTTAGGTTTAGGCTTATATTTTTTAACATAGAATAAATGCATTTTCAACATTTCTTCTATTCAATTTCATCAACTAGGTAACACACCAAGTTTTCTAAGACACAAGCGATGACATAGATAAAAAATGAGCATGCATAGGACAAGTCAGAAACCCAAGATAACTAAAACCATTTCTACTATAAAGACATAGTTCCATAAGTAGTAGATCGTATCGGTCGTTCTTCTATTTTTCTAGTTCCCATCAGAACCACCCCGGCCTCTCGAGTAGCCAGATCCACCATCATATCCTTGATCTCTCCCTTCACCACCACAGCTATAACCTTCATCACTCCTCCCACCTCCAAAACCACCACTACTCAGAGCACTAGTTCCATATCCATCAGCACCTCTAGATCCCCCACCACCACAACGATAATCACGCTCCACCTTCGCCTCACCCTGATCTAGATGAGCCTTGATGGTAATGTTCTTACCCAAGGTTCTCACTTCCCATTCTAGGTTTAGGTTTAGTTAATTAGATTTTAGGGTTTAGGATTATTTTAATTTATTTAGATATTTTAGGTTTAGGTTTTAGGGTTTGGGGTTTAGGGTTTAGGCTGAGTAGGGTTTAGGTTTAGGGTTTAGGTTTAGGTTGAGTTTGGGTTTATGGTTTTAGGGTTTAGTGGTTGGTTTAGGGTTTGGGTAGGTTTACGATTTAGGGTTTAGGGTTTAGAGTTTAGGATTTTGGGTTTATGGTTTTTTTTTTAAAATTAAGTGAACCGGTCGATTTAGGTTTATTTAGTTTATTTTTTATTTATTTTAGTTTTATTTTAATTTTTATTTAGGCTAATTTTTTTATTCTGATTAGTTTATTATTTTATATTTAATTATTTTATTTTTGGTTTTTTATTTTAGTTTATTTTTTAAGTTTAAGTTTATTTTCTAGTTGAATTTTATTTTTATTTTATTTTTAGGTTTAGGTTTTAATTTTTATTTTTAGATTTAGGCTTAAGTTTCTATTTTCTCATTTTAGGTTTAGGTTTTAGGATTTTAGTTTAGGTTTATTTTTTAGTTTTCTTTTTTAGTTTAGGTTTAGGTTTTTATTTTATTTTATTTTATTTAGTTTAAGTTTAGGGTTAGGTTTTATTTATTTTAGTTTAGGTTTAGGTTTATTTTATTTTTTATTTTATTTTTATTTTAGGTTTAAGTTTTTTTTAGTTTAAGGTTTAGGTTTTATTTTTTATTTATTTTCAAGTTTTATTTTAGAGTTTATTTATTATAGGTTTTTTATTTAGTTTTATTTTATTTTATTTAAGGTTCATTTTATTTTATTTTATTAGTTTTCTTTATTTAGATTTTATTCTTGGTTTATTTTATTTTATTTTAGTTTAGGTTTTATTTATTTTATCTTAGTTTATTTTATTAATTTATTTTATTTTATTTTTAGGTTTGGTTTAGGTTTTAGCTTAAGTTCTTATTTATGTTCATGTTCATTTATTTATTTTTTTTTTAGTCTGTTTTGGTCAGGGTGGGTGGTGGTAGGGTTTAAGGTCCAGAGTGGAACCAGGTTAGGTCAGGATCAGGGTGGGAGGGCTCAGCCTCATGGCTTATGGAGGTTTGGCCTAGGGTTAGAGCTCAGTTAGCCTAGGTCAGGCCTGGGGTTTAGGGTTTCAGGTTAAGGTTTGGGTGATAGGGTTTAGGTGGTCATGGTTAAGCTGGCCCAGAGCCTAGGCACAGTGGAGGTCAGGTTAGGGTGGCCTAAAGCCCAGGCTCACGCCAGTGGCTGTATTTAGGCTGTTTAGAGGCCTGGGTCAGTGGCCCAGAGAGTATTTTTTTTAGAGATTTAGGATTTAGGATTGTATGTTTAGGGTTGTCAGTTTAGGTTTAAGATTTAGTGTTACTCTTTTAGGGTTTAGGGTTTAGGATTTAGGGTTTAGAGCCAGGGTTAGGGTTTAGCTTTGTTTTTTTAAAGCAAACAAACCGGTAGGTTTAGGTTTGTTTAGTTTATTTTTATTTATTTTAGTTTACATCATTATTTTACTTTATTTACATTTATTTATTATTATTTAATTTATTTATTTTATTTATTTATTTTAGTATTTTATTTTTACCATTTTAGGTTTATGTTTAGTTTATGTTTATTTTTTATTTTTTATGTTTATTTTATTTATGGTTTAGGTTAAAAGGTTTTATTTTATTTTTAGGTTAAGGTTTTAGGATTTTATTTTAAGTTTAGTTTTAGGTTTTTTTTTATTTTAGGTTTAGGTTTATTTTTTATTTATTTATATTATTTAATTGAGGGTTTAGGTTTTATTTATCTTAGTTTAGTTTATTTTATTTTTTTTTAGGTTTAGGTTTTTTTTAATTTAGGTATAGGTTTTTTTAATTTTGGTTTTATTTTTAGCTTTATTTTGGGTTTAGGTGTATTTTTAGTTTTGAGGTTTTTTCTATTTTTATTTTACATTTCAATTTTATTTTATTTAGGTTTTTATTTTTTTAGTTTATTTTATTTTTTAGTTGTGTTGAGGTTTTTGTTTACTTTATTTTAGTTTAGTTTTTATTTATTTATTTTTTTTAGGTTTAGGTTTAAGTTTAGGTTTAGGTTTTAGTTTATGTTTTTATTTTCTTTATTTAGTTTACCACCATAACCATTCAAGGATTAGGTCATTTCTAGATCTCCCAATGACATCTTTATTCAAGATTTAAGGTTTGTGGTTTAACCGTGATTTGTGATTAGTTTTTAGGGTTTAGGGTTTAGTGGGTTTTAGGTTTTAGGTTTCAGGTTTTAGGTTTGGTTTATGGTAGGGTTTTGTGTTTAGATTTGTGGTTTAGTTTAGGGTTTAAGAGTTTAGGGTAGTGTTATTTAGTTTAGGTTTAGTTTAGGATTTAGGGTTTGTGATTTGTGGCTAGTTTAGGTTTAGGGTTTAGTTTAGTTTTTAGGTTTTGTGGTTAGGGTGGATTTAGGATTTAGGCTTTAGTCTTCTTTAAGGTTTTAGGGTTTAGGTTTAGGTTTAAGTTTAGGGTCAGGTTTTAGGTTTAGAGTTTAAGTTTTAGAGTTTTAAGGTTGGTTTAGGTTTAGGTTTGGGGTTTTCTTTAATAGATAACAAATTTAGATTCAACATTTCATCTTTTGATTTTATTCACCAAGTAGCACCCTAAGTTTTCTAAGACATATGCGACGACATTGATCAAAAATGATCACCCATAGATCAAGTTAAAAATCCTAGATATGTAGAACCATCTCTACTATAAAGACATAATTCCATAATCAGTAGATCAGGTCGACCATTCTTCAGTTTCTCCAGTTCCCATCAGAACCACCAAGTAGCGGGATCTGCCATCATATCTTCAATCTCTACCTCCGCCACCACCATGTATGTAACCTTCATCGCTCCTCTCACCTCCATAACCGCCACTGCTCTGACAATCACCTCCATATCCACTAGCACCTCTAGATTCCTCACCACCACTGTGATAACCGCTGCCAATGCCTTCACCTCCACTGCCAGATCTAGACTGAGCCTAATCGACGGTGGTGTTCCTCCCGTCAAGTTTCTTCTTAGGGTTTAGGGTTAGTTTAGAGTTAGTTTAGGGTTTAGGTTTAGGGTTTGGGGTTTAAAGTTTAGGGTTGTAGGTTTTATGGTTTAGGATTTAGGGTTTAGAGTTCAAGGTTTTAGAGTTTAAGGTTTAGGATTTAGGGTTTAGGGTTTTAGGGTTTAGGGTTGTAGGTTTAGGGTTGTAGGTTTAGGGTTAGTTTGAGGTAGGGTTTATGGTTTAGGGTTTAGGGTTTAGGGTTTAAGGTTTAGGATTTACGATTTATGGTTTTTTTTAAGTTAAGTAAACCGGTAGGTTTAGGTTTATTTATTTCATTTTTCATTTATTTGAGTTTATTAAATTTTTCATTTTTATTTACTTTTATTTTTTAATTTTACTTAGTTTAGTTTATTTATTTTAGTTTAGGTTTTTATTTTAGCAAACTTTAGGTTTAGTTTACTTTTAGGGGATGTCATGATTTGGAATAAAAGGTAAAAGGAATGCAAAGGTAAAAGGAATTCAGTATAAAAGGATTACTTTATAGTTGTTTGGTTGAGAGTTTTATAAATTCATGACTTTACATTTTTTTGTTTGGTTGACAAAATGTAATGTAAAGTAAATTGAAGGTTTGACATCTACGGGGTGGTGTCCGATTACGGCAGGCAAGGGCGAGACCGACTTATGGCGGTGGCGGTATGGTCGGCGGTGAGACGGGCGGCGCATGTTTGGCGGGGTAAGATTACTTTATTATATTTTGTATTTGAATTCGCCATTTGTTTAATTCAAATACACGAACCGGCCTTTCGGTATTTGAAATGCACTGAATTTTACTTTACTTGGAACCAAACACTTGAAATGTTCAAAAGCGTATTTGGAATGCAGTGCATTCCAAATGCACGCTACCAAACAGCCCCTTAATTGAGTTTTATTTTTATTTTATTTTTTATGCTTAGGTTTTATTTTTTATTTTTAGCTTTAGGTTTAGGATTTTCTTTTACTTTTTTAGGTTTAGGTTTTAAGTTTTATTTTTGGTTTATTTTTTATTTTATTTTTAGTTTAGGTTTAGGTTTACTTTAGTTTATTTTGTTTTATTTAGTTTAGGTTTTGGTTTAGGTTTACTTTATTTTATGTTTAGGTTTAGGTTTTATTTATTTTAGTTTAGGTTTAAGTTTATTTTATTCTTATTTTAGGTTTAGTTTTTTTTTAGTTTAGTGTTTAGGTGTTAATTTTTATTTATTTTTAGGTTTATTTTTTAGGTTTAGGTTTTTACTTAGTTTTTATTTAATTTTATTTTAGGTATAGTTTTTATTTTATTTAGGTTTTTTTTAGGGTTGTAGGTTTAGGGTTTATGGTTTAGGGTTAATTTAAGGTAGGGTTTATGGTTTAGGGTTTAGGGTTTAGGGTTTAAGGTTTAGGATTTACAGTTTATGGTTTTTTTAAAATTAAGTAACAGGTAGGTTTAGGTTTATTTATTTCATTTTTTAATTATTTGAGTTTATTAAATTTTTTATTTTTATTTACTTTTATTTTTTATTTTTACTTAGTTTAGTTTATTTATTTTAGGATCCACGATCTCTCCCTCCACCACCACCATGTCTGTAACCTCCGTCACTCCTCACGCCTCCATAACCACCACTGCTCCGACCACCACCTCCATATCCACTAGCACCTCCAGATCCACCACCAACACTACGCCGACAACTGCCTCCACATTCGCCTCCACCACTAGACCTAGACTGAGCTTGGTTGACGGTGATGTTCCTACCATCAAGGTTCTGCCCATTATTAGGGTTTAAGTTTATTAAGTTTTATGGTTTAGGTTTATGTTTTAATTTATTTAGTTACTTTAGGTTTAGGTTTAGGGTTTGGGGTTTGGGGTTTAGGGTTAGGGTTTAGGGTTTAGGGTGTAGGGTTTAAGGATTTGGTTTTGGGATTTAGGGTTTATGCTTTTATGGCTTAGGGTTTAGGGTTAGGGTTTTAGGGTTTTATGGTTTAGGGTTTAGGGTTTAGTGTTTAGGCTTTAGGGTTTTGGGTACTAAGGATTTAGGTTTTGGGTGTAGGGTTAGTTTAGGGTCAGTTTATGGTTTTAGAGGTCAGGTTTAGGTTATAGGTTTAGGTGGTTGTGGTTTAGGGTTAGTTTAGGGTTTAGAGTTTAGGGTTTAGGATTTAGGGTTTAGGGTTTAGGGTTTAGGGCTTAGGGTATTTTCTTTAAAAATTAAGTAAATCGGTTGGTTTAAGTTAATTTAGTTAATGTAGTTAATTTTTTATTTATTTTTATTTATTTTATTTTATTTTTTTTAAGTTTATTCTTTTATTTAGTTTATTTTATTTATTTTATGTTTATTTATTTTAGTTTAGGTTTTTTCTTTTAGTTTATTTTTTAGGTTTGGGTTTTAGGTATTTATTTTAGGTTTATTTTTAGGTTTTAGTTTTTAGTTTAGGTTCAGGTTTATTTTTAGTTTATTTTATTTTATTTAGTTTGGGGTTTAGGTTTAGGTTTAGGTTTTATTTATTTTAGTTTAGGTTTAGGTTTAGTTTATATTATTTATTTTAGGGTTTAGGTTTTACTTTTTGGTTTTATTTTTAGGTTTATTTTTTTGGTTTAGGTTTTTATTTAGTTTTAATTTTATTTTATTTTCTTTTAGGTTTATTCTATTTTTATTTTACGGTTAGTTTTTATTTTATTTTAGTTTTTTTTTTTTAATTTTATGTTATTTTTTTTAGTTTTGTTAAGGTTTTATGTATTTTATTTTAGTTAATTTTTAAATTATTTTATTTATTTGGGTTTAGTAGGTTTCAAAGATATAGGTAGTTTATGTTTAGTTTAGGTTTTATTTTATTTTATTTTATTTATTTTATTTAGGTTAGGCTTTTTTACTTATTTTATTTTAGGTTTTATTTAGTTTAGGTTTAGTTTTTAGTGTTTGTGGTTTAGGGTAGGATTTGGTTGGTTTGGGTTTAGAGGAGATTTTAGAGTGTTTAGGGTTTTTAAGGCTCACGAGTGGTTTGTTGTCAGGGTCATTGATTTTATTTTAGGGTTTAGGGTTAAGGTTTTAAAAAAATTAAGCAAAGTCAAGTGTTTATTTAGTTTATTTAGTTTATTTTTTATTTATTTTAGTTTTTAATTAGGCTTATTTTTATTTTTATTTAGTTTAGTTTATTTATTTTAGTTTTATTTCTTTTAGTTAAGGTTTTTTATTTTAATTTATATTTTAGGTTTAGGTTTAGGTTTATTTGTTCGTTTAGTTTTATTTTTATTTTATTTTTCATGTTTATGTTTTATTTTTTTATTTTTAGGTTTAGGTTAATGCTTTTTTTAGGTTTAGGTTTTAGGTTCTATTTTAAGTTTATTTTTTACATTTTATTTTTAATTTAACTTTAGGTTTATTTTTAGATTATTATATTTCTTTAGGTTTTAGGTTTAGGTTTAGGTTTATTTTATTTTATATTTAGGTTTAGGTTTTGTTTATTTTAGTTTAGTTTATCTTAGTTTAAGTTGAAGTTTTATTTTATTTTATTTTATTAGGTTTTTTTTAAGTTTAGGATTTAAGTTTTATTTTTTTATTTTATAGGTTTTACTTTTAGGTTTACTTTTTAGGTTTAGGTTTTCATTTAGTTTTTATTTTATTTTATTTTAGGTTATTTTATTTTTATTTTAGGTTTAGTTTTTATTTTATTTCAGTTTTTTATTTTTTAGTTTAATTTAGGTTTTTATTTATTTTATTTTAGTTTAGTTTTTATTTTTATTTTATTTTCTTTTTAGGTTTATGATTAGCTTTAGGTTAAGGTTTAGGTTTTAGTTTATGTTTTTATTTTATTTAATTTTTTTATTTTATTTTTGTTTAGTTTTATTTATTTATTTTATTTTTAGGTTTTATTTAATTTAGGTTTAGGTTTTTAGCATTTTAAGGTTTAAGGTTTAGGTTTAGTTGAGGGTTTAGGGTTTAGGGTTTGGGGATTAGGGTTTTGGGATTAGGGTTTTGGGTTTAGGGTTTAGCTTTTAGGGTTTAAGGTTTAGGGTTTTGAGGGTTTAGGTTTTAGGTCTATGGTTTAGGTTTTAGTTTAGGGTTTAGGATTTTTAGTTTTTTTTAACAGTGAATAAATTTAGATTCAACATTTCTTCTTTTTGATTTCATCAACCAAGTAGCACACCACATTTTCTAAGACACAAGTGATGACACGCATCAAAAATGAGCACACGTAGAGCAAATAAAAAATCCTAGATAGCTAGAACTATCTCTACTGTAAAGACATTGTTCCATAAGTAGCAGATTAGATCGGTTGTACTTCACTTTCTCTAGATCCAATCAGAACCACCTCAACCTCTTGAGTAGAGGGATCCACCATCATATCCCCGATCTCTCCCCCTCTAGCACCATAATTGTAACCTCCATCTCTCCTCCCGCCTCCATAATCACCACCTCCAAATCCACCAGCACATCCAGATCCCCCACCACCATTGCGATAACTGCTACCTCCACCTTCGCCTCCACCGCCAGATTTATCGAGCCCAAGTGACGGATGTTCCTGTCAAGGTTCTACCCATTCTGGGTTTAGTTTATTAAAATTTAGTGTTTAGGTTTATCTATTAATTTATTTAATTACTTTAGGTTTAGGTTTAGGGATTCAATTTAAGGTTAGGGTTTAGGGTTTAGGGTTTAGGGTTTGAGGGTTTTGGATTTTAGGGGTTAGGGTTTAGGGTTTAAGGTTAAGTGTATAGGCTTTAGGGTTTGGGGTTTTGAGTGTTTAGGGTTTAGGCTTTAGGGTTAGTTTATGGTTTAGGGTTTAGGGTTTGAGGGTTTTGGGTTTTGGGTTTTGGGTTTTGGGTTTAAGGTTTAGGGTTAGTTTATGGTTTAACGTTTAGGGTTTAGAGTTTAGGGTTTAGGATTTTTGAAAAACAAATTAAGAAAATTGATAGGTTTAGGTTTGTTTAGTTTATTTCATTTATTTATTATTTATTTTAGTTTATTTCATTTTTTATTTAGGTTTAACTTTTATTTTTATTTAGTTTATTTTATGTTTATTTATTTTAATTTGGGTATTTTATTTTAGTTTATTTTTGAAGTTTAGGTTTAAGTTTATGCTTATTTTTAGTATAGTTTTATTTTCATTTTATTTTTAAGGTTTAGGTTTTATTTTTAATTTTTAGGTTTAGGTTTCTATTATAATTTTTTTGTTTATGTTTTAGGCATTTATTTTAGCTTTATTTTTAGGTTTTATTTTTTAGGTTAGGTTTAGGTATATTTTTAGTTTATTTTATTTTATTTAGTTTATGGTTTAGGTATAGTTTATTTTAAGTTTAGATTTAGATTTTATATATTTTAGTTTAGTTTAATTTAGTTTAGGTTTTGGGTTTATTTTATTTTCTTTATTTTAAATTTAGATTTTTAGGGGTAGGTTTATTTTAGGTTTATTTTAGGTTTAAGTTTTATTTAGTTTTATTTTATTTTATTTTAGGTTTATTTTATTTTGATTTTAAGTTTAGTTTTATTTTATATTTATTTTATTTTTATGTTTATTTTATTTTAGTTTAGTTTAGGTTTTATTTAATCTTATTTTAGTTTAGTTTTTATTTTTTATTTTATGTTATTTTTACGTTTAGTCTAGGTTTAGGTTTAGGTTTTTATTTTATTTTATTTGTTTTATTTTCTTTATGTTTAGGTTTTTTATTAATTTTATTTTTAGGTTTTCTTTTGTTTAGGTTTAGTTTTATGTTTTTGGCCTAGGGTCAGGCTTTAGCCAGGGTCTTAGGGTGGGCTCAGGCTTTAGTTTAGGGTCTTTTATGGTTTATGGTTTTAAAGTTTAGGGTTTAGGGTTTAGTTTAGGTTTAGGGTTTAGGGTTAGGTTTTAAAAAAATTTGGTAACCATAGGTTTAGTTTATTTAGTTTATTTTTATTTATTTTCATGTATTTTATTTTTTATTTTATCCATGCTTTTTTAGTTAAGTTTATTTATTTTAGGTTTATTTATTTTAGTTTAGATTTTATTTTTCATTTTAGGGTTAAGTTTAGGTTACTTTTAGTTTAGTTTTAATTTTATTTTATTTTCATGTTTAGGTTTTATTTATTTATGTTTAGTTTAGGTTTTATTTATATTTTTTTTAGTTTTAGGTTTTATTTTTTAGGTTTATTCTTAGGTTTTAATTTTAGTTTAGGTTTAGTTTATTTTAGTTTATTTTATTTTATTTAGGGTTTAGTTTAGGTTTAGGTTTAGGTTTTATATATTTTAGTTTAGTTTATTTTAGTTTAGGTTTAAGTTAGGTTTATTTTATTTTATTTAGGTTTAGATTTTTTTTAGGGTTTTTTATTGATTTATTTTAAGTTTACTTTTTAGGTTTAGGTTTTTATTTAGTTTTTATTTTATTTTAATTTAATTTTATTTTATTTTATTTTAACTTTATTTTATTTTATTTTAACTTTATTTTATTTTTATTTTAGGTTTAGTTTTTATTTTATTTTGGTTTTTTATTTTTTAGTTTAGTTTAGGTTTTTATTTATTTTATTTTAGTTTGGTTTTTATTTTTAGGATTAATTTTAGGTCTAGGTTTAGGTTTAGGCTTTAGTTTAGGTTTTAATTTTATTTTAATTTTTTATTTTTATTTTGGTTTAGGTTTTATTTATTTATTTTACTTTTAGGTTTTATTTAGTTTAGGTTTAAGTTTTTAGCTTTTTTAGGGTTTAGGGTTTAGGTTTAGTTGAGGGTTTAGGGTTTAGGGTTTGCGATTTAGCATTTAAGGGTTTATGGTTTAGGGTTTAGGGTTCAGGGTTTAGGTTTCATGGTTTAGGCTTTATGGTTTAGGGTTTACGGTTTAGGTTTTTTAAGGTTTTGGTTTTAGGTCTAAGGTTCAGGTTTTAGTTTATAGTTTAAGATTTTTGGTTTTTTTTAACAATGAACAAATTCAGATTCAACATTTCTTCTTTTCGATTTCTTCAACCAAGTAACACACTAAGATTTCTAAGACAGAAGCGATGACATAGATAAACAATGAGCATGCATAGAGCAAATCAAAAAGCCTAGATAGCTTGAACTATTTCTATTGTAAAGACACAGTTCCATAAGTAGCAGATCAGATTGGTTGTTCTTCAGTTTCTGTAGTTCTCATCAGAAACACCCCGGCCTCTCGAGTAGCAAGATCCACCATCATATCCTCGATCTCTGCCTCCATCACCACGGCTGTAACCTTTGTCTCTCTTCCTTCCTCCATAACCATCACTTCCAAATCCACCAACACATCTAGATCCCCCCCACCACTTTGATAACCGCTGCCTCCACCTTCGCCTCCATAACCAGATCTACACTGATCCTAGCGGACGGTGATGTTCTTGCCATCAAGGTTCTACCAATTCTTAGGGTTTAGGTTTATTAAAATTTAGGGTTTAGGTTTATTTATTAATTTATTTAATTACTTTATGTCTAAGTTTACGGTTTGGGGTTTAGGATTTAGGGTTTTGGGTTTTGGGTTTGGGTTTGGGTTTATGCTTTAGGGTTTGGGGTTGAGGTTTGGGTTTTGGATTTGGGGTTTAGGGTTTATGTATGGGTTTAGGTTAAGCCCATGGCCCAGGGTTTAGGGTTGAGGAGGTCAGGGTTTAGGGTTAGTTTAGGGTTTAGCAAGTTTAGGGTTTAGGGTTTTGGAGGTTTAGTGTTTGGGTAGGTTTAAGGTTAGTTTAGGTTTAGCATTTAGGGTTTAGGTTTTTTTAATACAAAGTTTATAGGTTTAATTTATTTAGTTTATTTCATTTTCTTTATTTTAGTTTATTTCATTTTATTTATTTTTATTTTATTTATGTTTATTTATTTAATTTAGTTTTATTTTAGTTTATTTTGAGGTTTAGGTTTAGATTTATGCTTATTTTTAGTTTAGTTCTATTTTATTTTATTTTTAAGGTTTATGTTTTATTTTAAATTTTAAGTTTGGTTTAGCATTTTATTTTTTTTAGGTTTAGGTTTTAGGTTTTATTTTAGATTTATTTTAGGTTTTATTTTTAATTTTGGTTTAGGTTTATTTTAGTTTATTTTATTTTATTTATTTAGGTTTATAGTTTATTTTAAATTTAGATTTAGGTTTATATATTTTAATTAAGGTTTAGTTTATTATTTTCTTTTATAAGTTTGGTTTTTTCATTTAGTTTAGGTTTATTTTATTTTATTTTCTTTGTTTTATTTTTGGTTTATTTTTTAGGTTTTATTTAGTTTTATTTTATTTTATTTTTTTAGTTTAGTTTAGGTTTTATTTATTTTATTTTAATATAGTTTATTTTTCATTTTATGTTATTTTACGCCAGATTTAGTTTAGGTTTAAGTTTATTTGTTTAGGTTTTATTTTATTTTTTCTATTTTATTTAGGTTTAGGTTTTATTTATTTTATTTTTATTTATTTAGTTTTTTAGTTTAGTTTAGTGGTTTAGGGTTTAGGGTTTAGGGATAGTAGTGGTCAGGTTTAGTGGTTGGGTTTAGGGTCAGTTTTAGGGTCAGGTAGGCTCTTTGTGGTTTAGGGCTCACTAGGGTTTAGGTGGTTTAGTTTAGGGTTTAGTGTTTTTTTATATAAAAGAGGTTTAGGTTTTTTTAGTTTACTTTTTATTTATTTCAGTTTATTTTATTTTGTCTAGGCTTATTTTTATTTTTATTTAGTTTAGTTTATTTATTTTATTTTTATTTTAGTTTAGATTTTTATTTTAATTTATTTTGTGTTAGGTTTAACTTTATTTTTATTTTAATTTTATTTTATTTTATTTTTTCATGTTTAGATTTTATTTTTACTTTACGTTTAGGTTTAGGTTTTATTTTATATTTTAGTTTTAGGTTTTAGGTTTTATTTTAGGTTAACCTTAGGTTTATTTTTAGTTTAGGTTTAGGTTTATTTTTAGTTTATTTTATATTTAGGGTTTAGGTTTAGGTTTACGTCTAGGTTTTTATTTATTTTAGTTTAGTTTATTTTAGTTTAGGTTTATTTTATTTTAAATTTAAGTTTAGGTTTTAATTTTTATTTATTTTAGGTTTTTTTTTAGGTTTAGGTTATTTTATTTTATTTTTTTAAGTTTATTTTATTTTATTTTAGGTTTAGTTTTATTTTATTTTGGTTTTTATTTTTTTTAGTTTAGTTTTTTTATTTATTTTATTTTGTTTGATTTTATTTTTTATTTTATTTCTTTTAGGTTTAAGTTTAGGTTTAGGTTTAGGTTTAGGTTTTAGTTTAGGTTTTTATTTTATTTTATTTTAATTTTTAATTTGGTTTAAGTTTATTTATTTATTTTATTTTAAATTTTTTACTGGGTTTAGGTTTTAGCTTTTAGGGTTTAAGGTTTAGGGTTTAGAGTTTAGTTTAGTTGAGGGTTTAGTGTTAGGTTTAGAGTTTAGGTTTAGTGTTTAAGGTTTAGGTTGTGGTTTGGAGTTTATGGTTTAGGGTTTTAAGGTTTAGGTTTGTGGTTTTGGGTTTAGGGTTTAGGTTTAGTGTTTAGGTTTTAGGTTTTAGTTTAGGGTTTAGGGTTTTTTGTTTTTTTAATAGTGAACAAATTCAAATTCAATATTTCTTCTTTTCGATTTCATCAAACAAGTAACACACCAAGTTTTTAAGACACAAGTGATGACATAGATCAAAAATGATCACACTAAGAGAAAATCAAAAAGCCTAGATAACTAAAATTGTATCTACTAAAAGGCAGTTCCATAAGCAGCAGATCGACCGTTTCTCGCTTTCTCCAGCCTCATCCAACCGCCTCTCGAGTTTTGGGATCCACCATCATATCCCCGATCTCTCCCTCCGCCACCACCCCGACTGTAACCTTCGTCGCTCCTTCCACCTCCGTAACCACCACTTCTTTGACCACCACCTCCAAATCCACCAGCACATCCAGATCCCCAACCACCACTATGATAACCGCCGCCTCCACCTTCGCCTCCACTGCCAGATCTAGACTAAGCCTGGTTGACGGTGATGTTCCTGCCATCAAGGTTTTGCCCATTCTTTGGGTTTAGGTTTATTTTTTAATTTATTTAGTTACCATTGGTTCAGGTTTGTAGTTTGGGGTTTAGGGTTAGAGTTTAGGGTTTAGGGTTAGGGTTTATGGTTTAGGGTTTTAAGGTTTGGGGTTTTACGATTTAGGGTTTAGGGTTAAGGTTTTGGTTTAAAGTTATAGAGTTTGGGGTTTAGTTTTAGGTTTAGGATTTTATGAGTGGTTAGCTAGGTTTAAAGTTTTAAGGTTTGTGTGTAGGGTTTGTGGTTTGGGGTTTAGGGTTTTATGCTAGTTTAGGGTTTAGGGTTTAGGTTTAGGATTTAAGTAAGTAGGTAGTCAGGGTTAGTGGTTTGGGAGGTTTAGGTTTAGATTGGGTTTGGGTTTTTCTTTTTTTTTTAAATTAAGCAAGTTAGATTTAGGTTTATTTAACTTATCATTTATTTTTTATTTATTTATTTATTTTATTTTATTTTATTTAGCAATTTTTATTTAGGTTTATTTATTTTTTTTGTTAAGTTTTTATTTTTTATTTTATTTTGAGGTTTAGTTTAGTTTAAGTTTATTTTAAGTTTGTTTTATTTTTTATTTTATTTTTTAGGTTTATGTCTTATTTTTTTAATTTTATGTTTAGATATAGGGTTTTATTTTATTTTTTTTAGGTTTAGGTTTAGTTTTATTTTTCATTTATTTTATTTTAATTAGTTTAGGGTTTCTTAGATTTTATTATTTTAGTTTATTTATTTTATTTTAGGTTTAGGTTTATTTTATTTTGTTTGTTTTAGGATTAGGTTATTTTTAGTTTAGGTTTAGTTTTTATTTATTTTAAGTTTAGTTTTAGGTTTAGCTTTTATTTTAGTTTTTATTTTATTTCTTTTAAGTTTATTTTATGTTTATTTTCTTTTATTTAGGTTTTTATTTTTTAGGTTTATTTTATTTTCTCAGTTTAATTTGATTTTAATTTATATTATTTAGCTTAATTTTATTTTTATTTTATTTTATTTCACGCTAGGTTTATGTTTATTTAGGTTTTATTTTATTTATTTTTCATATATTTTGGTTTAGTTTTTATTTATTTTATTTTTAGGTTTTATTTATAGTTTAGTTTTAGGTTTTTTAGGGTCTGGGTTGGGGTCTCAGGAGTGGGTTAGTGTAGTTTTAGGTTTAGTGGTGGGTTTAGGGTTTTAGGGTTTGTGGTAGGGTTTAGGTTTGTGGTTTGGGGCCTAGGTCAGGTTTAGGGTTTAGTTTAGGATTGTAGGCTGGTTGTGGTTTATGGTTTAGAGTTTGTTAGGTTTTTTTTTAAATATTTTTCTTCAATTTTTTTTTTATTTTTGATTTTTTAAAATTAAGTAAACTGGAAGGTTTAGGTTTATTCAATTTATTTAGTTTATTTATTTTACTTTATTTTATATTTTAAGATTAGGTTTATTTTTAATTTTGTTTAGTTTAGTTTATTTATTTTAAGTTTATTTATCTTAATTTAGGTTTTTAATTTTAGTTTCCTTTTTAAGTTTAGGATTTGGTTTACATTTAGGTTTAGGTTTATTTTTTAGTTTAGTTTTATTTTATTTTATTTTTTTTGTTTTGGTTTAGGTCTTGGTTTTTATTTTATTTTTTTAGGTTTAGGTTTTAGGTTTTTATTTTAGATTTACTTTTAGGTTTTATTTTTTAGTTTAGCTTTAGGTTTTTTTAATTTATTTTATTTTATTTACTGTTTAGGTTTAGGTTTCGATTTAGATTTTCTTTATTTTATTTTAGTTTATTTTAGTTTCGGTTTAGGTTTATTTTATTTTTTTATTTTAGTTTTGCATTTTCTTTTTTAATTTAGGGTTTAGGTTTTATTTTTAATTTATTTTTTGGTTTTACTTTTTAGGTTTATTTTTTATTTAGTTTTTATTTTATTTTATTTTAGGTTTATTTTATTTTTATTCTACGTTTAGTTCTAATTTTATTTAGGTTTTTAATTTTTAGGTTTAATTTATTTTTTTTAGTTTAGTTTAGAATTTTATTTAATTTATTTTATTTTAGTTTTTATTTGTCATTTTATTTTATTTTTAGGTTTTGGTTTGGGTTTAGGTTTAGGTTTATGTTTAGGTTTTAGTTTAGGTTTTTATTTTGTTTTAGTTTTTTTTATTTTATTTAAGTTTAGGTTTATTTATTTATTTTATTTTAAGGTTTTATTTAGTTTATGTTTAGGTTTATAGGTTTTTTAGGGTTTAGGGTTTAGGGTTTAGTGTTTAGTGTTTAGGGTTTAGGGTTTTTAGGTTTAGGGTTTAGGGTTTAGGGTTCAGGATTTAGGGTTTAGGGTTAGTTTTAGAGTTTAGGATTATAGGTTTAGGGTTCAGAGTTTAGGGTTTAGGGTTAAGGTTTTTTTTTTTTTTTCTTAAGTAAAGTCGTAGGTTTATTTAGTTTATTTTTTATTTATTCTAGTTTATTTCATTTTTTATTTTATTTAGGTTTATTTTTATTTTTATTTAGTTTAGTTTATTTATTTTAGGTTTATTTTTAATTTATTTTATTTTATTTAGGGTTTAGGTTTATGTTTAGTTTATTTTAGGTTTAGGTTTTGGTTTTATTTATTTTAGTTTAGTTTATTTTAGTTTATGTTTAATTTTATGTTTATATTATTTTTATTTTAGGTTTATTTTTATTTTTTATTTATTTTTATGTTTATTTTTTGGTTTAGGTTTTTATTTAATTTTTTTATTTTATCTTTGCTTAATTTTATTTTTATTTTATATTTAGTTTTATTTTATTTAGGTTCTCTATTTTGGTTTAGTTTAGGTTTTTTATTTATGTTATTTTATTTTAGTTTTTCTTTTATTTTATTTTCTTTTAGGTTTAGGTTTAGGTTTAGGTTTGATTAGGTTTTATTTTATTTTGGTTTAGGTTTTTTTATTTATTTTACTTTTAGGTTTTATTTTGTTTAGGTTTAGGTTTTTAGCTTTTTAGGGTTTAAGGTTTAGGGTATTGGTTTAGTTTAGGGTTTAAGGTTTAGGGTTTAGGGTTTAGGGTTTAGGGTTTAGGGTTTTAGGGTTTTAGGGTTTAGGTTTTAGGGTTTAGGGTCTAGGTTTTAGGTCTAGGGTTTAGGTTTTAGTTTAGGGTTTAGGGCCTATGTTTTTTTAATAGAGAATAAATTCAGATTCAATATTTCTTCTTTTCGATTTCATCAACTATGTAGCACACCAAGTTTTCTAAGACATAAGTGACTACATAGATAAAAAATGAGCATGCATAGAGCAAATCAAAATGCTAGATAACTAGAACCATCTCTATAAAGAACCAGTTCCATAAGCGCGATTGGATCAATCATGCTTGCTTCTCCTATCTCTCGAGTTCCACCATCATATCTCTCCACCACCATGGTAACCTCGTTGCTCCTCCCACCTATAACCACCACTTGCTCCAACCACCACCTCCATATCCATCGAGATCCCCACCACCACGCAATAACCGTCACCTGCCTTATCCACCTCCATCTAGGCGAGCTTGGTTGTGATGTTCCCTATCAAGGTTCTACCCATTCTTAGGTTTTAGCTTTATTAGGTTTTAGGGTTTAAGTTTATTTTTTAATTTATTTAGATACTTTAGGTTTATGTTTAGGGTTAGGTTTTTATGGTTTATGGTTTAGGGTTATGGTTTAGGACTTAGGGTTTAGAATTTTGGGTGTAGGGTTTAATGTTTAGGGTTTTAGGGTTTAAGGTATAGGATTAGGGTTTAGGGTTTAGGGTTTAGGGTTAGTTTTAGGGTTTAGGGTTTAGCATTTAGGGTTTATGGGTTTTAAAAAAAAAATTGAAGTAAACCGGTAGGTTTTGGTTTACTTAGTTTATTTTTTAATTATTTTAGTTTATTTTATTTTATTTTTTATTTTTGTTTATTTTTATTTAGTTTAGGTTTTATTTTATGTTTATTTATTTTAGTTTAGGTTTTTTATTTTAGTTTTATTTAGGTTTAGGCTTAAGTTTATGTTTATTTTTTAGTTTAGTTTTATATTTATTTTATTTTTCTGGTTTAAGTTTTATTTTTATTTTTTAGATTTAGGTTTAGGTTTTTATTTTATTTTTTTAGGTTTAGGTTCTAGGTTTTTTTTAGGTTTATTTTTAGGTATTATTTTTTTAGTTTAGGTTTAAGTTTATTTTTAGTTTATTTTATTTCATTTAGTTTAGGTTAAGTTTATTTTAGGTTTTAAGTTTTATTTTAGTTTAATTTAATTTAGTTTAGGTTTAGGTTTATTTTATTTTATTTATTTATTTGGGTTTATGCTTTTAGTTGAAGGTTTAGGTTTTATATTTTATTTATTTTAGGTTTTATTTTTATGTTTATTTAATAGGTTTAGGTTTTATTTTGTTTTTATTTTATTTTATTTTAGGTTTATCTTAAGTTTATTTTTTATTTTTACGTTTAGTTTTTATTTTATTTATGTTTTTATTCTTAAGTTTATTTTATTTTATTTACATTAAGTTTATATTTATTTTAGTTTAGTTTAGTTTTTATTTTTTATTTTATTTTATTTTTAGGTTTAGGTTTAGGTTTTAGTTCTAGTTTTTATTTTTTTTTATTTTTTTATTTTATTTAGGTTTAGGTTTTATTTATTTATTTTATTTTCAAGTTTTATTTAATTTTGGTTTAGGTTTTTAGGGTTTAGGGTTTAGGGTTTAGGGTTTAGGGTTTAGGTTATAGATTTTAGGGTTAAGGGTTTAGGGTTTTTTATTAGGAAAATTAGGAAAATTTTATTGCCACAAAGAAAAAGTGCAAAGTATTTAGAGGGGGTAAATCTCTAAGCTAAGAGGTACAATAAATCCTAAAGAGATAAACCCCCTAACTATTACAATAATGAAGGAAAGAAAGAAAAAGAAAAACCAAAAAATCAACATCAGAAAATCCATGTGAGCAGCAGCAAACTTCATTTGGTCCGTTTGATACCAACAAGATCTACCTACAAGACTCCCCCAACCTATAAAAGATGCAACATACTTTTGAAAGGATGAGTATAATTAAGCAAACATAAAAAGTAAGAGCAAATAAAAGGAGTAAAGTAAAGAAAATGCTCAGGCTCAGTTATAATCATCTCAAGGAGCAACACTATATGTAAGCATTCAAACTTCAGGAGAGGGGTTACAATTACATATAGTCTACCAAAGGAAGAAAGAGTGGGAAACATCAAGTCCATCATAGCCAGCATACCTTGTTTAGCCCATCATCCAAAGTCCATCATCCAGTAAGGCTGGAAAATCCTCCAAATAGCATACCTAATAGCCAACCACCAAGCCACCAGAACAACCAAGCCCAATAAGGTAGATAATCAACCAACCATCAGGGATAGCAGCAATATAGCAGGAGCACCACCAAAGACCCCACCAAAAGAATAACAAAATCAAAAGGAGCAAGAATCATGACAAGGGTAACAACATAAACTAGAGATGAACAAAAGCAAAAAAGAAAAACATAAGTGCTCATATCCTCCACCAACAAAGCAGAAAAAAAGAGCTAGTAAAAACAACCAGCCTAACTGCAAAAGGGGTGCATAGCAAGGTAGCCACCCAAGCAAGAAAAAGGGCGTTAGCTGCAGCCAAGAGACAAAAAACAAAGTAGGAGGAAACCATAAATATAGGTTAGAGAAATAACACCTATAGGTTCCCATAACAGTCCCCAAAGGAGCAAGAAAAATTGGCCAAAATAGCTACCCCCCCAACCAACCAAACGAGCCAGCCAACATATCCTCCTAGCCAGCCACCTCAGTATTAGAAGACCCAAGTCAGTGTAAAGACCAACAACAGTCATCAATCAAAAATAACCCAAGATTGCCAGGGAATGGGTAGAAGCAGACAACAGCCATCGAACCCAACCAAGGCAAAAGAAAATCTGATCCAGGTAAGTAAAATAGCCAACTAAAGAAAAAAAAGGTACAAAGCCTAATAAGATAGACTACAAGCCAACCAACAGGAACAGCTACAATAAAAGCACCCAACCAAGCCACCATCCCCCGAGGCTAACTAGCAGCCATAAAATAGCCTTCAACCAGCCAATCCAGAACAATACCCAAACACAAAGCCCCTATAGCCAAGAGAGGAAGGCCAATACAGGAGGAGGTCAATACCATAACCAAAAGAAATAAAACAAAATCAACAAAACCAACCACGAAGCCCCAGTCAAGAAAATAAAGAATATAATAGCCAACCAATAACCTCCACCATGCCAAAATCAAGCCGGATAAACCACCAATAGCCTCCCGGATCGGACACCGTAAAATGAAAAATAGCCAAAATAGTCGACCATCCAACCAACCCAACCAAAAAACAATAAAGCCACCCCACCACCACAATAGCAGATCCAACTCGTGTTAGCAAGCAACCCAAGAGGCAAAACCCACACAGAAAGAAAAAAACTACAGCATCCATAGCCAAAACCCAAAAGGAGGATATAAAAAATAGCTGAGGGAAAATTATGGTAAACACCCAACTAGATAGATAGAAGCCACCAAGATGAAAAAACCAAAACAACCCAGGCCACACTTACAATAACCACCAGGTAGCAAAAACCAGGCCAATCCAAAAGTAAGAGATCAAAAACATAACCCAACTCAGGCCAAAGAGAGAAAATAAATAGATAACCACAACCCAAAGAAAGCTTAACAATGGGCAACCAAAAGCAAAAGATCATCATAAACCAAGCCATGAATTTATAAAATGAGATAAGGCAATCTAGTATTATCCAGATTAACCAAACCTCTTAATAGTTTAGGCAAAATTTGGTTATCAAATAAAGTGAACTTAGTTAAGTTGGCACCAAAGTTAGCTAAGTAATCAACAGACATTACCTTTATGAAGGATGTGGGAAATTTGAAAACAAACTTGAGAAAGAATATTTTTAGTATGATTAAGAAGATAAAATAATTCAACATTCAATTTCTATTAGAATTAAGCATGTCAAGATGCAAGAGAGCATCGACTTCAATCCAGATGTTGAGGAAACCTCTATTCAAACAAATTTCAATAGCTTTATTAACAATATAAGTAAAATAAATAATAAAAAGCACAAATGATAGTAGCTTTAGAATACCTAAGGATACAACAACCACGCCATATTTATTAGAAGCAAGAACCATCGATTCACTTTAATCAAATTGTCTTTAGGTTTGAACTAATGAGTAATCCTAGCACTTTTATAAAAGTCAAACTCAGCCAGAATGAGACCTAACTTTTTAGCCACAAATTTATAACCTCTAAAATGAATATTTTCTTTAGTTCTAGCTAGGATCCTTTTATGGTTCATAGGAGTACCGCAATATTTAGCATCATTTCTATCCATCCATATTAACAAGATAAGGGTAATAACAATTAAAACTTTGATATTACCTTTCCTTGTATTTTTGAAACTAACTTCAAGAAGTTGATAGAAAGAAAGAGAACCCTGAAAATAGTTGGTATTAAATAAATCATCATACCAAAACCATAATTTTGAAGAAATAACACCATTGACAAAAAACATGATTTACATTTTCAATATGAAACAATAGCACTTTGAAGGTAAGTAAAACCCTTTAGTCGAGCAAAGAGTCCATAGGAATAAAGTTATTCAAAATCCTCCAAGCTAAAATTCGACTAGGAAATGAGATTAATATTGTTCCAAAGTTTAATAAAAACATTAGGGGTTTTGTTTATCTCTAATAAAATTCCAAACCTCTTTAAGAACAAAGTCACCATTATAAGAAATCTTAAAATGAATTTGGTCAGGTTTGTTAGAAGAAATGGGGATATTTCTAAAGTTGTCAAAAATAGAATTAGGGATATAATTCTCAAGTTTACTTTCATTCCAATTGTTATTAAGCTAGAAACAATTAACCTTGATAGCAATAGTAGAGTGGCTAGATAAAAGGGTGTCAATAGAGCCATTGCCAATCCAATTGTCTTGCCAAAGAAGGAAGAACCTGACTGAATACCCCAAGATATTAATGATTTGGCAACCCATTTAATGGAGAAAATCCTTTTCCAAACCAGAGAGTAACCAACTTTATAAGCACAGTTAAGGGGGTGTTTACCTTGGTAATATTTTTCCATCATAAAAATAGCCCAAAGGCTATCATTCTTTCTAAAATTCCACCAAAGCTTATGAGAGAAGGCAATGATAGCTTCATGAATAGGCTTGCAACCAAGAGCACCTTTTCCCAAAGGACCATAACATTTATGCCAAGATGTCCAATGCATTCTTTTGGTGGAATTATTGGAGCCCCAAAAAATTGTTAAACAAATGATCAATTCTGATAAGTGTAGCATTGGTGGGGATAATATTTTGAATGAAATAAAGAGGCATTGAGTTAACAGTGCTTTTAAGAATAGTGAGCCTAGCACCAAAGGAAAGTAAATGGAATTCCCAAACGAAATTTTATTTGAAATTTTTGAACTAACTCGTCAAAGAGATGGGAATGTTTCGGGCGTGGAGCACCCAAATACTTAAGTGGTAAGTGTTGATGTTTAAATGGTAGGACTTGATTGATTTTATTATTAGAGATACTAATGGAAATGATAAAAAAAAATCTTTTGTTATCATTGATAGAAAGGCCACTTTCTCTAACAAATTTATTTAAAAAAGACTTGAGATGCTTGATGTAATAAATAGAAGCATTGCAAAAAATAATGAAATCATAAACAAAACATAAATGGGAAACAAGAAAACCATCAAGTGTTTTGTAGTACATACTATGATTGTTTAAGAATAAATCATTGATGCTCTTAGATAAGTACTCAACAATAATAATAAATAAAGCATGAGATAAAGGATCCCTTTGTCATAAGCCATGGGAAGAGGGAAAGAAACCCAAGGCTTCCCCATTAATCAAAATAGAAAACCAGGCATTATTAATACAATTTCTAATAAGAAGAATGAATTTTTTATAAAACCCAAATAAATTTAGAATATGGAAAAGGAAATCTCAAGAGATGTTATCAAAGGCTTTAGTAATATCTAATTTGAAAAGAATATTGCCACCTATAGTCTTGGCATCAAGATCATTTATTAATTCTTAGGCAAGTAAAATATTGTCATAAATAAATCTACCTCTAAAAAAACTAGTTTGGTTGAGAGAGATAATTCTATTAAGTAAAGGACTAAGTCTATTGGTAAGAACTTTACAAATCAGCTTATTGAAGAAGGTGCAAAGATTAATAGGTCTAAAATCACTCTAATAGTTTGGATTATCTTTCTTAGGTATGAGAATAATAGAAGTACTAGAAAAATATCTAGGAAAAGAATTACCTTAAAAAATCAATCATCCTCAATCAAATCATTTTAATGATAAACCAACATTTTTGAAAAAAAATTGAGTAGTGAAACCCTCCGGACCGGCAACAAAATCTATGTTCAAGCTATTTACAACTTTGAAAGCTTCATCTTCATTAGGTATGATGGTAATAAAATCATTATCATCAATAGTTATAATAGAAGGAATCAACTGTGATTGATAAATAGCTTCATAAGAGAAATTCTTATTAAGCATATTTCTAAATTAATTAATAACTGATTCCTTTATATCATTATTCTCCATAATACAATCTCCATTGTCATTTTTAATGTTTAGAATATTATTTAAAGCTCTCTTTTTAGTAACAAAAGCATGGAAATACCTAGTATTCCTATCACCATCAATATGTTTACTAGTAGCTTTTTGGCACCAATAGGTCTCTTCCATATTTTAGAAGTTAACTAGTTTATCTTTCACCTCAGTCAAGTCTGTAATTTTAGAAGGATCAAACATAACTGAGACTTCTAGATCCCAAACCAATTTTTCCATATCTTTAATATTAGAAAAAAAAGGTTTTTAAAGTATTACTTGTTCCACCAACCCAAATTTTATTTAAGTCTTTTAAGTTTAAACCAAAGTGTATTCATCCCCATAATCAAATTATCAGGATGTAAAGGAGCTTTCCAATTATTAGCCACAACATTAAAAAAATCAATATGCTGAATCCACATGTTTTGAAATCTAACATGAGAGGTATTTTTTAGACTATTAGAATTATCTTTAATAGAAACCAGGAGAGGAGCATGATCTGAAAAGATTCTGCTTAAATGGTCAACAAAAGTAATAGGCCATTGAGTAATCCAATGAGTATTAAAAAGAATTTGGTCCATCCTTTTCCAAAGTTGAGAGTTTTGCAAATTATAATTAGTGCTCTTAAACCCAATATCAATTAAATTACAATCAAGTATCATATTGGAGAAATCTTCCATGGAATGAATATTAAGAGAGCAACCACTTCATTCTTCAAGAGATTAAAATGGTGTTGAAATCACCACCAACAAACCAAGGTTTATTGATAGAGGTAGAAAAATTCCTTAAATTATCCCAAAGAAGATTTCTACTAGATCTATAACAAGATGCATAAACAAAAGAGCCCAAAACACAATAATCACCATAAGAGATTTGAGCATTGACAACTTGATGAAAGTCATCAAGAATAGAGACCTCAACAAAATTATTCCAAAAACACCAAATCTTATCACTAACATTAGAGAAAAATTTATTGAAACTGATCATTCTAGCAACATGGTTAATTTTATTAGCTAAAAGGCTCTAAAAAATAAGAAGTGAAATATTATGAATGCAAAAAGATTTCTATTATGATTACGAATAGAAAGGGTACCGATCCCTCTAACATTTCAAATAAGAGAATTAACCATAAAGAAAATAAAAAGGGGGGTTAAGCAAAGGTTAATTAAGAGAAGAGTGAGAGCCCACAACAGGTTAAGTATTTTTGGACAATTTGGGAGGCAAAATTTTTAACATTTTTTTTTTAGCATGATAAGTTTGGAAGCCATTTTCTTTTCTCCTAGAGTCATCATCAAGATTTAGTAACATTGGTCATAAATTTAGGAGAAATCTCCAAGTGTTTGAAGGGAGTTCACCTTCTTCCAAATCCATATTTAGTTGAAAAGTAGGATTAACATGAATATCAAGATTAGAAATGAGAGATGGTGACAATTTATAACCATTTAAAGCATAAGTAGTAAAATCTAGATTAAAAATGTTTTCAGCATGCTCAACATCATTTAAATCCTCATTAAAAGCTTCATTTTTATCAATCAAAGTTGGCATAGATGTAGGAATAGAATCAAAGGAAATAGAGTCATCTTCTAATAACTTAGAGAATTTATTATTCTCTGCATTAGAAATATTCAAATTCAAAGAAGGAATAAGAGGTAAAACATCATTCTCATTTTGAATATCGATCGAATCCCTACCAACATTAGAAGATGAAACATGTTCAACAAGATTAACCCCAATATCAAAGGAATCAACCTCATAACAGACCTTCATACCATCCTTAGGATCCGGCCAATCCACGAACATAAGTTGAATCAACTTATGGGTAGAGACAACATTTTCTCTAGGAGGAATTCATTTTTTTAAGTGCAGATGGAGAATAAAACATTTTGAATTGTCATGATCGTGTATTTTACATTGGGAACAAAAATCATAAGGTTCTCAATTCTACCTTTTGTGAATACCTATAATTTTCAGAGCCAATCCAAAATTCCTTAGGGTATTTTTTAGTTATGTCTAATTCCATGAGGATCGAGCCACGAAGGCAAGATCATTTCGGTAATTGGTCAAGTTGCAAAGGCCGGCCAAATAAAGCCCCGACAGGAAAACGCACATGATGGGTAATAAAATGAATGCACATATTAGGAAGAGATAACCACACAAGGATAATAAGAGATTCCTCCTTAATGTAAAAAAGGGGTGACCACTTCAGCAAACACTTTTGATAATTAAAGATGAAATAAGAATGGCGTGATAAAACACATGAATAATCTAGATCAATTGAAAGTTGAATTAAGATATGCCAATCGAGAAGGCACCCATAAGCTTGAGATTATGGAAAAAGGAGCGAATCTTATCCAAATTTGGATGATGCAAAGCAAATTTACCAACAAGAGAAAATTCAATGGGTTTTGTCAACTTTTCAACATCCACATCAGAGCACATTATGGTTGGAAAACCTCTAAAAGTTGTCAAAATGAGATTAATTGAATCAACAGACAAAGAAATCTTACCAGAGAGAGATTCCTTAAAAGATTAAGTAGAAGATGCAGCATTAGGGCCACCAATCCTCAATATGTCGAATGCCCTAACCAAAACATCCATATCTTGAGATGGAACCCAATGAATCAAACTCACCATAACCATGGTCAATGATAAGACATCACACAAACAGTTAGATGCCATTCAAGCCTTTGAAATCGATCGAAATCGAAGCCAAAGCAACAGAAATTCCTAGTCGAGGGCATGCCACCAAGAGCGATTCAAAAATCGCTCGAGAAGGAGAAAGCGCTTGGGGGAAGAGGGTTCTGGGTTTATAGTTAAGGGTTTAGGGTTGTAGGTTTAGGGTTTAGGTTTTTTCTATTTATTTTTATTTTTACATTTTTTTTAAATATAGTAAACTAGTAGGTTTAGGTTTATATAGTTTATTTACTTTATTTTTTATTTATTTTAGTTTACTTTATCATTTATCTTTATTTAGGTTTATTTTATTTTTATTTAGTTTAGTTTATTTATTTTAGGTTTATTTATTTTAGTTTTTTGTTTAGGTTTAGGTTTAGGTTTAGGTTTATTTTTAAGTTTAGTTTTTTGTATTTTATTTTTTTAAGTTTAGGTTTTATTTTTTTTATTTTTAGGTTTAGGTTTAGGTTTTTATTTTATTTTTTTAGTTTACGTTTATTTTAGGTATTCTTTTTTAGTTTAGGTCTAGGTTTATTTTTAGTTTATTTTATTTTATTTTGTTTAGGTTTAGGTTTAGGTTTAGTTTATTTTAGGTTTTCATTTAGGTTTTATTTATTTTAGTTTAGTTTATCTTAGTTAAGGTTTAGATTTATTTTATTTTTATTTTAGGTTTAGGTTTTTTTCTTAGTTTAGGGTTTAGGTTTTATTTTTTTTATTTATTATAAGGTTTTATTTTTAAGTTTATTTTTTAGGTTTAGGTTTTTATTTAGTTTTTATTTTATTTTATTTTAGGTTTAGTTTTATTTTATGTAGGTTTCTTTTAGTTTGTTTAGGTTTTTTATTTTATTTTAGTTTAGATTTTTTATTTTTTTATTTTATTTTCTTTTAGGTTTAGGTTTAGGTTTAGGTTTTAATTTATGTTTTATTTTATTTTATTTTTAATTTAATTATTGTTTAAGTTTTTTTATTAATTTTATTTTAGGTTTTATTTAGTTTTAGGTTTTTAGTGTTTTAATGTTTATGTTTTAGCGTTTAGGTTTTAGGTTTATTTTTAGGTTTTATTTTTTTAGTTTAAGTTTAGTTTTATTTTTAGTTTATTTTATTTTATTTAGTTTATGGCTTAGGTTTAGTTTATTTTTAGTTTAGGTTTAAGTTTTATTTATTTTAGTTTAGTTTATTTTATTTTGTTTATTTTATTTTTATTTTAGGTTTAGTTTTTATTTTTAGTTTAGGGTTTAGTTTTTTTAAGTTTTAATTTTTGGTTTAGTTTTAGGTTTAGCTTTTTGTTTAGTTCTTATTTTATTTTATTTTATTTTATTTCAAGTTTATTTTTTTATTTTACATTTAGTTTTATTTTATTTAGGTTTTTTTTATTTAGGTTTATTTTATTTTTTTTTAATTTAGTTAAGGCTTTATTTAATTTATTTTAGTTTATTTTATTTATTTATTTTATTTTATTTTTAGGTTTTGGTTTAGGTTTTAGATTAGGTTTTTATTTTATTTAGGTTTAGGTTTACTTATTTATTTTATTTTTAGTTTTTATTTACTTTAGGTTTAGGTTTTTAGATTTGTAGGCTTTATAGTTTAGGGTTTAGGGTTTAGGGTTTCAGTGTTTAGGGTTTTAGGGTTGAGTGTTTAGCGTTAGGGTTTATGGTTTAGTGTTTAGGGTTTAGGGTTTAGGGTTTTTACAGTTTAGGGATTAAGATTAGCTTAGAGTTTAGGGTTAGTTTAGGGTTTAGGATTTTAGGGTTTAGGTTTTATGGTTTAGGGTTTAGGTTTTAGGGTTTAGGTTTTAGGGTTTAGGGTTTATAGTTAGGGTTAGGATTGAGGGCTTAGGGTTTAGGGTTCAGGGTTTAAGGTTTAGGGTTTAGGGTTCATGGTTTAGGGTTTAGGTTTAGCTTTGTTTGGGTTTAGGATTTAGGGTTAGTTTATAGTTGGTTATAGGTTTATAGTTGGGGTTTTTGGCATAGTTTTAAGGATTGAGCTTTAGTGTTAAGGGTTTAGGATTTAGGGTTTAGGGTTTAGGGTTTATGGTTTATATTATTTTTTTAATTAGGTTAACCGGTAGGGTTAGGTTTTTTTTACTTTATTAAGCATATTTTTTTATTTATTTTAGTTTATTTTATTTTTTATTTTTACTTAGCTTTATTTTCTTATTTAGTTTTTTTATTTATTTTAGTTATATTTATTTCAGTTTAGGTTTTCTATTTTAGTTTATTTTTTAGGTTTATGTATTTTTTTAGGTTTTGGTTTAGGTTTTTATTTTATTTCTTTAGGTTTAGGTTTTAGGTTTTTATTTTAGGTTTATTTTTTACTTTTTATTTTTTAGTTTAGGTTTAGGTTTAGTTTTAGTTTATATTATTTTATTTAGTTTAGGGTTTAGGTTTAGTTTATTTTAGGTTTAGGTTTAGGTTTTATTTATTTTAGTTTAGTTTATTTTAGTTTAGGTTTAAGTTTATTTTATTTTATTTATTTTAGGTTTAGGTTTTGTTTTTTTAATTTAAGGTTTATGTTTTATTTCTTATTAATTTTTAGGTTTATATTTTTAGGTTAGGTTTTTATTTAGTTTTTATCTTATTTTAATTTAGGTTTATTTTATTTTTATTTTTATTTTTCATTTATTTTTTATTTTATTTTTGTTTAGGTTTTTTTATTTATTTTATTTTTTAGGTTTATTTAGTTTAGGTTTAGGATTTTTCCTTTATAGGGTTTAGGATTTGGTTTGGTTTTTTTATTTTAGGTTTACTTTTAGGTTTTAGTTTAGGATTAGGTTAATTTTATTTTATTTTATCTTATTTTATTTAGTTTAGGTTTAGGTTAAGTTTATTTTAGGTTTAGGTTTAGGTTTTATTTATTTTAGTTTAGTTTATTCTAGTTTAGGTTAAGGTTTATTTTATTTTTATTTTAAGTTTAGTTTTCATTTTTAGTTTAGGGTTTGGGTTTTATTTTTTATTTATTTTTAGGTTTATTTTTTATGTTAAGGTTTTTATTTAGTTTTAATTTTATTTTATTTTAGGTTTAATTTATTTTTATTTAACATTTAGTTTTTATTTTATTCAGGTTTTTATTATTAGGTTTAATTTATTTTTTAATTTATTTTTGGTTTTTATTTATTTTAGTTTCATTTTTTTTATTTTTTTATTTTGTTTTTTTAAGTTTAGGATTAGGATTTAGTTTAGGTTTTTATTTTATTTTTTTATTTTATTTTATTTAGGTTTAGGTTTATTTATTTATTTTATTTTTAGGTTTTATTTACTTTAGGTTTAATTTTTTAGATTTTTATTATTTAGGGTTAAGGGTTAAGGGTTTAGGGTTTAGAGTTTTAGGGTTTAGGGTTTTAGGGTTTAGTGTTTAGGGTTAGGGTTTAGGGTTGATGATTTAGTATTTAGGCTTTAGGGTTTAAGATTTTTAGGGTTTAGGGTTTAGGGTTTATGGTTTTTAAGGTTTAGGTTTTATGGTTTAGGGTTAGTCTAGGGTTTAGGGTTTAGGGTTTAGGGTTCAGAGTTTAGAGTTTATGGTTTGGGTTAGCTCACCCTCCCCATTAGAGCATTTGAAACTCATAGGACACCCATGATTCCTCCTTGGCCGCCACCTCCAGACCTTCAACCAACCAAGCTGAGCCAACTCACCTCCTACCACTCACGGCTCCCCAAGATGGCTGGACCACTAGAAGCCAAACTTGATCCCAATCTATGCAAGGGGTATACACCCTTGGTTTTCACTTGAACACACATAAAAATCATTCCTTAATGCCCTAGCTACCCAAGACAGGTCGTTAGAGCCATTCCCTAAGCTCCCAAGCTCATTCCTCGATCAAAAAATGCCATTCCCGTCCATCCTGAAACAGGACAGTCCCATTTTTGACCTAACTTCTTCATTTCTCCATCAAACCCAAATTAACTATGCACACACCTTCCCTAGGCCTCATTGAGCAAGAATAAATCATCTCCCAAGCTTCCGAGCATCGGAGGTGGGACTTCGATCAAAGCCAAGCTCCAAATCATGAGTTCATGGCCTTCCGAGTGAACATCAAGGAATTGATCCAATTACTGCTCAAGAGGGCTTCATCTCCACTAGATGAAGCTTCCTCAATCGTTCGAGCTACCAATCTTGATCTTCGATGAGGTATGCATCCAAAACTGATCCTTAGGTGAAAATGGGTTGGAGCTTTTTGAAGAAAACTTGCATCTCATGTGATCTTGACTTTGGATCCCCTCCAATCGATGTCATGAAGTTGTGGGATCCTTTTGGAGTTAATCTGAGCTCAGGTAAGCTCAGATCAAGTGAGCAATGGCGGACGGACTCCATTCCCCTCACTCGTGTGATGTTAGATCACGAACCTTCCATTTCGCATGATCAAAATGGACGATCTTGATTAGATCTGCTAGATCAATCTAATTTAATCCTATTAAGTTGTGTGATTAATCATATTCATTTGATTTTAGATCGAATGATAGATGAGAAAGTGTGTCAACCGCCATGACGTAGGTCGAGTGAGTAATTTTAAGTAGCCAATCCCGGGGAGCCATGTGGAAAGCACGTCTTGTCAATGTACCGCATGGCGTCAATAGGATTATGCTTTAATTAGGCTTAATTAATTATTTTTAGTGGTTGAAACTTCTAAAAATCATACAAAAATAAAGAAAATGCAAATAAATACTCATTTTAAAGGTATTTCAGAGGAGAATTAATTAAAAATGATTTTAACTAATTTTGAATAGTAATTAAGGTTTAATTACAAAATTTATTAGCTTAATTACTCCTTAATTACTTGAGCAATTAATCCCAAATTTTGTTTGTTAATTTAATAGGATGACTTTACCTCCCATGATTTTCTTGGGATTTATTGCTCATTTAATTAGGAAAATTGACTAATTAAACCTTAACTATTTTAAGTTAATTAATGATTAATTAATCCCATGACTAGTAAAATTGGTTAATTAAGTTTATTAATCATTGTTTAATAAGTGAACTAAGAAGGAATAGGGTTGGGACCTACCAATTTCATTTCACTCTTTTTTAAAATGAAATTAATTAAGATTTAACTAATTAAAGAAATCACTTAATCAAATTGAAATTATAATCACATCAGAGCTTAATTAATTAAATCATGGGGTAGATCTTTAGGTGTTTAATAACCTAAAGGAGTTTAATGAAATTATGGTTAGTCCATATGTGTGGGGAAACCATAAGAGTAATTAATTAAGTCCCTTAATCTAATTAACTATTAATCATGAGCCAATTGCATTAGGCCCCTTATATTTCATTGGATCATTGCAAGTTTATTTTTGATGTATATCATGTTGGCTCATAATTATTTAGTTAATTACTTTAAGGTGACATAGGTAAGGGTAATTAATTCATCTAATTAAGGGTTCAACTTAATTAGCCCATAAAATCAACTTAACTACATTTCATTAAATTAAATAAAATCACTAATGTGGGAATGGGTTTAAAATAGCAAGTGATGATTTCTCTTCTCCTCTTTAAATCAAATCAAATCCAAAACTTAATTAATAAAGAAGCTTTGGTTTGCATTAAATAATTTGATTTGATTTGATTGTCCTGAAGAACTAGTTTGGTTGAATGAATCACATGCTTATATTTGATTGTTCTCTTTCCAATCATGTTAAGTTTGGTATGTCATTTGAATCCATGCATCCATCTTTTCAAAATCAAGTAAAATATAATGGATTTCTTTCAAAATCAAGTAAAATATAATGGATTTCTTTTATGGCAGCTTACATGTGTTGATTTAATTTAATATATGTGTGGTTATTCACACTATTAAATCCAAATATATTTTTTGAAAGATTATAAATGAATAATAATATGTGTTATGATGCTAGTTATAAATATATAAGAAATACAAGTGCATATAGCTTAAGTGTATGAATGTTGGGTTCACTTTTTTCTATTCATGTGTTGATTTATATAAGATTTAATGGTAATGGGTGTATATAGTATGGACATCCCAAGAAAATGAGGCTTTAGCTTTCCAAGGAGGTCATTTGATTACCTCACTTCCCCAAATTTAACAAGGGGCATACCCATTTCATTTCATTCTTATGTATTTCAATATTAGAATTTGGATAGAGCTTTAATTCATATATATAAATGATTCAATCAATAAAAAATATACAATCTTTGCATGGTTTTCTTTTCCCTCATTTATGTATACATCCATGTGTGTCGAAGAAAGAAAGTATATAGTATGGACATCTAGAATACGAGGCTTTAGTTAGCCCCAAGGAGGTCATTTGATTACCTCACTTCACTAGTTTAACAATGACGCATTACTTTCCTATATCTTTGTACATCTATATGTATATGTGATTAGTGAATGAAAATCCCATTTTACATTAAAATTGCATGCATTCATAATTGACTAAGTGGTTGAATTAGTTGGCCATATGATTTGGATCTTACTTCTTATGTTCATGTATATGAATTTACATATGTTTGAATGCAAATGGTTATATAGTGTAGACATCCCAAGAATATGAGGCTCGAGCTAGCTCTAAGGAGGTCATTTGATTGCCTCACTTCCCTAGTTTAACAATGACACATGCCTATTTAATTTCATTTTTATGTCCTTTTTGTATAAGAATTTAGATAAAGTTTTCAATTAATATGTTTAAATATTTCAATCAAATATAATATAAATTCTAAACATACAGATACATTCATCATTTAAGTGTGCTAAAATATGTAGCATGTATAGATACACTTAGGATTAAATCATATGCATGTTACATGTGATGGAAATGACTGATTTAATATATGTCATGTGGTAGTAATTCAATTAAATTAATCTTAAGATGTCATTCATTTTGAATAGGATTATTTAAAGTGAACCTAAACTTAGGATTAATTAAATCATTTAATATGCCATTCGCTAAAGAGAACTAAATCAAATTAATACTTTAGAAAGTGACTTAAGGTAGGGAGTGAAAGAGGAAATTCCTTTTTTTATCTCTATATAACACTTAGTTGCAAAGTGTAATCAAATGAAACAAAAGAAAACACAAATTAAAATTCTCAAAGCAATTATACTACTTCAAGTGAAATAAACCTTTCATGTTAAATTTAATCATTCTACACTTAGAAAGTACAACACTAATGCCTAACAAGACTTACCACACAAGCCTTAATACACACATTAAAATTAAGTCACCACTTCTAGCTCTAAGTTAGGATAGTGTATGATGTGATGTATGTTTTATTTTATGATGTATTGGTTTAGATTATATGTTAGGGTGTATGCTTCGTAGTGGTGGATGATAGACCAACATTTGCCTAATCATGTTTTCTACAGGGGATTATGCATAAGGGATGCTTAAAAATAAATGTGAATGCTCTTTTTGCAGGTTGCTTAAATCCTTAAGCATAATATAAGTTAGGACGAGTGGGCTTAGTTACCCATGTGTAGGGTGGTAAGTCTAAATTAAAAATACAATTTCTTGGGATTATATATATATATATATATATAGCTAATCTCTATTTTACAGGAGTAGTTAGATTTTTTTTCCCATATAAATATAATTTTTGCAATAGGAATTAGGATTAGTGGTAAGTGGGATTAGGATGAGCAGTGGCTAGAAGTCTTTGTCCTGGGGTAACCTATGATGCCTTTGAAGCAAGCACCATCCAAATCAAAGAAGGAACCAAATAAGAAATGGAGATATGAAGAAAGAATACCCCCATAACATTTAATACAATTATAATTATTCTTTCATATTCCAAGTTATATAAGGATAGAGCTCAGCTACATATCTTTTCTCTCTTCAAGTTGTACGACGGTACCCGACACTGGCCTTTTTTTCTTTTATGATAGTTTATATAATTGTTTGATGTTATGTTTGCATTATGCATTAAGATGACATGGTTTTCATAGTTTCTTAAATTATTGATGCTTTAATGTGTGGCTTGGATATGATTAGGATCTTAGGATAAAAATAACTTTCTACCCAACTAATCACTCATAACTATATTTTAAACAACTAATAACCTCATCATAAAGCCTAAGACATAAATAAGATATTTAAAAGATTTAGCAACCCCCCTATATGGTTGTATACTTCACATCATGCATGCATATTCTTTATCTCATGAACATGAAGGATCTCCATCCCAGCACGATAAAGGATTGCTAGACCTGTGAGGGAATCCCTTGTGGTGGAGAACACCTTCTTCTAGCTGATTTGACCCATAACCTATTTCATCATCCATTTAGGCATAAGAAATCCTAAATCCTCTATCAACATGAAGTGTCTAAAATAAAATAAAATTTGAAAAGATTTTGCATCTATAGATTAAGTCATATGCTCATACCACTCATGCTCTAATCTCTTAGGTGGTGTTTTAGGACTTTAGTCTCTTTCTAATTAAATAACTACCCTATCTATCTTGCAATTCCTAAGACCAGACTACCTAGTTTTAAAATTGTAAGAGGAGTTAGCTGATGGCCACTCTACATGATTATAAGTCCAAAGTCAGACAATTTATTCTCTCTTGTGGAGGTAAACCCTTATGTCCACCTGTCTCTCAGATTTAGGTCATGATTTAGCTCGTACTAAAGCTCCCTAGATTTAGGATCCTATGGTGAAATATTCTCTCCTTCATCTATCTTTTTAGGACAAGATAAATGAAAATAGAAATATTTTCCTTTAGTTAGGACACCACATAGATCCCCAGAAGTTCTTATTGAGGGTGATCGGGTTTAGCATTGAGAAGAGGTGTACTATCTCAAAAGATAGAAGTCACCACCATACAATGGACCTAATCACCTCAACAAAGACTCCTAAGGATAATGGGTATGCATATATACTAGAGATTCTTCCCCTACTTTACATGGAAAAGTAAAGTAGGGTTTATTTTAAACTGGGTTCATTAAGTTCCTTATAGTGGCAAGCTCCCGTAGTTAATCACATCCTAAGGAATGAGATCCCTTAGGAATACTCTCGATTAAGATATATGATCATTATTTCTAAAGATTTCAATGGCTAGGACTATCAATCGATTAGCTTATTTTAGAATATCAAATGGGATTGATCAAAGATAGGGAGTTATTATTGAAGCCAATGGAAGATAAGTAGGAGATGCCCACGATGCTAGGAAGCCTAGCGAGCATCTCAAACTATCCTATAGTTGGGCTTTACATTTTTGAATTTGATTTAATTTGTTTGAGTTGAATTTTTCATTAGAAATTTAGGACTTATGATTCCATAACACAAGATTATGGAAATGCCTAAGAGGTGAGGATTTATGCTTATGGCCCACAAAAGGGAGAAGTAACCTCAAAACCTAAATCTAGGGAGCTTTGGTGAGGGCCAAAAGCACAACCTAATTCTAAGGTGAAAGTGGGTATTTGGATTGCCTCCACAAGAGAGGACAAACCATCCGACTATTTAGACTTACAACTGCCTGGGGGTGGCCACCAACTAACTCCTCCTATGATTTTAAATTCATGTAGGCAAGTCATATGCTTCATGCAAGATAGCTAGGATGTTATTTATTTAGAAAGAGACTAAGTCCTTAAACTCACTCCCTAAAGAGACTAGATCATATAAGGGTATGCTTCAAATGACCTAAATCTAATGCAATTTAGATTTCATTTTATTTTTATTTTTGGACAATTATTTTGGCTCAGGCTAATAGGATTCATATGTCTAATGCTTGAGAAATGAGATTATTGGCCAAAATCAGCGAGAAGGAGAAGGTGGGTTTCCACCATGGCTCTCAAAGGTCAAGCCAAGTTTCTCTGGCAAAGGTGAATGCCCTCCAATCAAGAGTGAAAATAATATGCATTTGTGCATGAAGTTATAAAAGAAGTACTCATCCAGCTAAGGCATTGCTAATTCTTTTATCTTGATTTTAGCCTAAGCTTTTAGGTGAGGTTATGATTTCTTTATTCTTAGTTTTGAATTATTAAATTTGGTATAAGATTTACTTTTCCCTAAGAGCCTAATCCACATCTAGGCCATGCATAAAGCAAGGAAGAATCTAGGTAAAGGATGCCACTTAATGCACAAGCTAAACAAATTATCAATCAATTTATAAAGCTAATCACAAAAGTATAAGAGGCCATTGTGGTTGGGTACCACCACACAAACCCAAAAACAAATTGGGTAGTTGAGCTCTACCCTTATACAACCCAGATTACAAATGAATTACATACAATTAAGCAAGGAACTCACTATTATGGGGGACTTCAAGCTTCATTTCTTCATTCTTCTTTTCTTCTTTCTTTTTGGTTCCCCTTTTGGATGGTTGGAAGGTGGATGCTAAAGGCTTCACATGGTGCATAAGATGAGATCTTATGACCAATGCTCATCTTAATCCCCATAACAATCATTCCAAAATCCAAATTGCAAAAATTACATGAAAAGGAAAAGTAAATCTAGCTAACACCTGCAAAATAAAAGTTAGCTAAACAAACCACCAAACCCCAAGCATGTATATTGGAGTTATCACCCCACACATGGGTGACTAAGTCCACCTAGCCTATTGGATTATTCTTAGGGGTATAAGCACCTGCACAGCAAAAGCATTTATATTTTTATTTATTACAGTGCCCCTTAAGCACAATCTCCTGTAGAAGATAATGGTTAGACTAAGGTCGCCCTACCATTCATTCTAAGCAGATACATCCTAACATCTAGACTAAAATATATATCACAAAATAAAAGCAAGCATCAAATCATGAACTGCCCTAACCGAAAGCTAGAAGTGGTGACTTAGCCTAATGTGTGTGCTTTAGAGGTTTGTGTGGCATGCTTAGCTATGGCTTTAAGTTAGAATTTCCTAAGTATGAAGGATGTTCAACTTAGAGGAGGATTTTATTTAAGTGATTTAATTATTTTGGGTTGATTTTATTTTTATGTTTTGATTGGGTTTAAGTGAATCCTACAATTAATTACTAAGTTATAAAGAGAGGGAAAGAGAAGAGAACTTCTCTTTCCTTCCCTAATCTAAGTAATTTCTAAAGTGGATTCATGTTTAGTATTATTTAGTGAATGTTTTAATTAAGTGTTTTAATCAATCTTAAGTTCAGATGAACTCTAAGCAATCCTAATAAAAAAGAAAGGCATTTTAAGATTAAGTAAAATGAACTAAATTCACAAAACATGCATCACTTTATTTCTTTCCCAACATATATAACATGTATATGAATAATTCCTAAACATATCTATATATACAAATCAAAGTGTATTATAACTTTATGATGCATTCTAGGTAATTTACTTAAGAAATTTTGGATGTTTATGATGCATGATTTTCATTAAGTAGCAAAGGGATTTCTTATCCAATTTTCACATGCACATATGAATGTATGAAAGGTATAAGTGAGTATGACGTCATTGTTAACCAGAGGTGTAAGGTACAAGACCTACTTAGGGATACTTAAAGTCTCACAATCTTGAGATTGTTCAGACTAATATACCCCTTTCCTTAAATACAAGCATGTGTGCAAAAGAAATGAATGGAAAAGAAAGAATGCAAAAGTTGGTGTTGGTTGATTTATTTTTGTTTATGCAATTTACATGTGCAAGCATATGTATCCTTCTTAGGTGATAGTATAGGAATGAATAGGATATGGAATTAGGCAAGTGTTTGGTTCTTTTCAAATGAACCATACACCTTGCCATATCCTATTCAAAACTATACTAAAAGAGAAGAGAAGGAATACCTACACTAAGCACATCCTTATATTCTACTCACATGCAAATTCATTCCTATACTATCACCTAAGAAGGATACATATATAAGTAACACACTTTTAGTTTTGATAATTGATTCACATATTTTGAAAATAATTTGAATTTAATAGTGATAATAGCCACTCATATTCTTACTTTAGCCAACACATGCAATTTGACATAAAGGAAATATTTTCATTTTAAATTTGATTTTTGAAAAATATGGATGCATGAAACCATATGACACAAATATTTAGCATGTTGGGGAAGAACTAAAGCAATGAAAGCATGTAAGCACATTCACTTTAATAAAATCCTAAAGACAACCTTATGAAATAAGAAAGCTTAAAGTAAATCAAAGTTTATTTAATATGATTTTTGTTTGATTTTGAATTTAAATTAATTTTGAAAATGTGAGTTGCGTTTGCTGTTCCTAACCCATTCCCACATGTGTTTGATATTTTTGTTCAATTTTTAAATGATTAGATTCATTTTATATTTTGATTAGGTTAAGGTATGAATTAAACATATTAATTATCCCTTACCTACACCTTAATAGTTAATCAAATAATTATGAGCCAATGAGATGACATAAAACCTCACAAGGAATTTATATTTTGCAATGCACCTTGGAAGAAAGAGGCCTAATACAATTTGGCTCATGATTAATGATTAATTAAGCTAAGGGGTTTAACTTAAGTAATTTCAAAAATCCCCTCACACATATGAGTTGAGTTTTGATTTCCTTAATTGAACTTAGGCTCTTCAACACCTAAGCATCTACCCCTAGCAGATTAATTAAGTTCTGGAAAGTTTTAGAATTTTAAGAAATTAATTGAGTAATTAGTGAATTAGCCCTTAATTAAGAGAGGATTAAGAAAAAAAGGGGTTTAAGGAAAAGCTTAGGGGAAATGCCCCAAAATTATTCCCTTAACCTCCTATTCATTGAAATAGACCTTAATAAACTTCAACAAAGGATTAAAACACTAATAAAACATTTAATTATCTTAATTACATTAAGGTAATTATAAAATGAATTAGTAATTTCCCAATTAAGCCACCAATAAATCCCAAGAAAATTAGGGGAGGTGGAAGTCATCCATCAAAATACACTCAAGATGTTTGAGATTAATCAATGGATTAATTAGGGAGTAATTAATAAATTATAATTTCTAAAAAACCTAAAATAAGAGAAAGACAATATTCAAAGTCCATTAAAAACCAATTTTAGAATATTCTAGATTGAATTGTCTTTCAGTGGCAATTTACCTCATATTTTTTTGATTTTTTTAAAGAGGTATGAATTTTAGAAGTTTAGAGGATCAATTAGAATTAAACAAAATTTAATTAATCCCTTAATCCCATAGCGCACCACGCATGCAACTGACTTGACCACGCTTTACATGCGTCGTCCTTTGAGTGGCAACATAAATGTCATATCGTAGTGCATGGTGGGTGGCACTTACGTTCTTTATTTCGATCAAGGATCAAACAGATAAGATTTAATCTACAGTTTAGAGGGGATAAAATAGGATATAAAATGTAATTTAATCTCGGCTGTCTATCCAAAATGTGTGGATGGATGGCCAAAGATCATCCCTATTCTTCCCTGAGGAACAATGGAGACCGTCCACTTTTAAAGGGAGGATCCTAGCTCGATCGAGCTCGGATTGGATTGAAACAAAACCCACATAATTTAAAACATTGAGCACATCTAATGATTTGGGGAAATCTTCAATTCCCTTTGAGAAGCTTTGTTTGGTTGAGATGAAGCTTTGGTGAAAGTTTTAGCTCTTGAGTTTTAGTGGATAGCTTTATGGACCAACCCCTCCTCCTAGTGAGCTTGGCTTTGATCTAGGTGAATCCTCCTCTGCCTTTGGAGCTTGGGAAAGGGCTTGGGCAAGCTTGACTTGACCCTCTGGTGGAGTGTGCAAAGTGAATTGACTTGGTTTGGTGTATGGACAAAGTTGGAAAATCCTTGGAGATCCCATGTTTTTTCTTAAGGGAAATCGAGAATGACCAATTCAATGTCCTTCTAGAGAGCTTAGGATCACTCAAGAATCACTCCTCTGGCTTTCTAACACTCAATCAAATTAGGTTCTACTGGAATTGAATTGAATTAGGGGGAGTATATCTCCCCCTTAGAAAATCAGAAGGCCGAAGCTTCACTTGTCATTTTGATCCAATTGACCTTAGGTAGTGTTTTTTTTTAGCTATTAGAGGCTTGCACATGGTTAGTTTGGCCAGAGGAGTGGAATGGTAACTCCCCATGTGCTCAAATTGAGTGGGAGCATGATTCCCATGTGGCCAATTTGAGCCATGTGCTCAATTTTGACCATGGGTCAAGTTGGGCTGACCCAAACCCATTAGGTTGGGTGAACCACCCTCCATAGGGTTTACTTGACCTATTAGGAGAGTATCAAGTAGGCATGAAGAGGAATTGACCAAATTCCCCATGGATTTGACCAATATTTGTTCTATGGCCTAGGGGTGAAATGGTCATTTGGCTAATTTTTGAATTTGGATATGTTGGTATGTTGAGAAAATAGGTTTGGCCAAGTTTCATTAGATTTGGAATTCATTTGGTATAGTTTGGCTAATGTTGACCCATTTAGGTCAAAATAGGTCAACTTGGGTCAAGTTGATTTGGTTGGGTCAAACCAAGGGTTGGGTCAAGTTCATATGACCATTTGAAATGTTTTGGTTGCTTTGGTTTGAATCAATTTGGTTTAGGTTTGAATTTGGTTCATATGACTTTATTTAGGTCAAATGGGTCAAGTTGACCAATTTGACCCATTTGACCTATTTGAGCTAGGTCATGGGAGGTTTAGGTTTGGTTAGTCATATGAATTGGATTGTTATCTTCATTTCTAATTAATTTTGGTTAAGTTTGAATTTGGCTCAATATGACCCTTTAGGTCAAGTTGAGTTTAAGGTCAATTGGGCTAGGTTAGGTCTAGTTGGCCAATTGAGGCGTGGTCAAGTTCAACAAGTGATTTGGAATGAACTTGACCCATTGGTTTCAGTCAATTTGACTTAGATCAAGTTTTGACACATTTTGACTTTTTAGGTCATGTTGGGTGAACTTGGGTCAAGTGGCCAATTGGGCTAGGTTAGGCTAAAATGTTGACTTGGTCAAGTTCAAACATAGTTCATGATTGTAGATCAATGGTTTCAATCAATTTGTTCTATGGCAAATTTTGGAAATGTTAGGTTTCATTTTAGCTAAGTGTTGACTTGTTGTTTAGTTTGACTTGGTTTTGATTTGATTGATCATCTCATGATGATTGTTTATCATGATGAGAGGCATAGGTGAGTTTGATTCAATCCAATTTCGTTAGGATTAGAATTTGGCTCATAAGGGTACTTTAGGTCACTTTCGGTCAAGTGAGCCTAAGTGGGTCAAATGGCTTAGTCAAAGCTTGATTTTAGTTTGATTGAACTTGTATATAGACAAATGATTGAAATATAAATTCATTTGCAAGTGGTTTATAGTCAAATGGGGTTTGATTCACTTGACAATTTCAAGTTCGAAGGGTGAACATGAAATGGATTTTGGCTTAATTTTTGAATTGATTTTGATTAAGTGATTGAAGTTTGTATTTATATTTGGATTCATGATTGTAGGATTGATTGAATCAATAAGGAAAATTAAGAGTTTGGCTTGATTTTAAGTTGATTTGGCTAAGTTCAAGATCTTGACTTGAAAGACTTAGGTTAGATTTTGAATAGATTTGCATTTGATTTTTGTAATTGGTTTTGATTATTTGAATTTATATTCCATTTATATATGCGAATATAAATGGGTTATGAAAAAATTTCATGAATTTGAAATGATTTGATCTTGATCTAGGCTAAGTCTTTAAAAGGAAATTTTAAGGACTTAGGAAATTTTGGAGTTTGGAGCTTGAATTTTGAATTTGATTTGATTGATTTGAATTTATATTTTATTTACATATGTGAATGTAAATGAGAATATAAATGAGTTATGAGAAAATCTCATGAGTTTGAATAGATTTAAAGATGATTTAAGCTAAGTCCTTAAGGTGGAAATTAAAGACTTAGAAAAGATTTTGAATTAGAATTTGAATTTTGAGTTTGATTTGATTGATTTTATATTTCATTTATATATGAGAATATAAATGAGAATATAAATGATTTATGAGAAAATCTCATGAGTTTTAGGTAATTTAGATTTGATTTTGGCAAGTCCTTAAAAGGGATTAAAGACTTAGAAGATTTGGAATTTGGAGTTTGAAATTTTGAATTTGGTTTCAATCATGGATTTCAATCATGTGGCATTGATTTGAGTTTGGAGAAAATTGAATAAGATCGATTTGGAGTTTGATTTAAAGGAACGAAGGTGAGAGTGGTTCAAGCTTAGGTAGTCAAATTTTCCTAACACCCCAAGACATGACCTATTCTATGTCTCTAATGTCTCACAGGTTGGGTTGAGTGTCCACCTAATCACTAGATGTGTCTTAAGACTAAGGAACTCTTAAAGTCTAAGAGAAGTCCTATGTCTGAGATGGAGGGGTTGTGAGCTCATTCTAAAAATGAGGTCAACAAAGGGTGCCCAATAGGTGTGGTGTGACTGACAAGGAACACCACACGTATTGGTGTTGACCGAAATGATCAACAACACTGAAAGATCACAAGCACTAATAGAAACAATCTACACCTAACTCAAGGTGTAGAAAGAATCCAAAGCTTAATGCAATATGGCTCTACTTATATAAAGGACATAAGAGAGGGAAGGAGGAATCCATTAGGGATAGAGTGTGAACCTTCCACTAGGGAAGTAGGTTCAAGTCATCCACAAGGGGATGAGAGGTTTGATTTGATTTGAGTCTTGCTGAGGAGAAATTTCCACTTGGGAAAAGGGTTGAATTTGTTTCAATTTTTAGATTTGGAATTTGAGATGGGCCCTATTGGTTTGCGATGGATCGCATTGAGTAGGAGCCATGGAGACCAAGACCAAACTCAGATTTATCAATCCAAAGGGGTAGTCTACTAACCACGTAGTAGGACTAGCCAACCAAAGGGATGCCTTTTGGTATGCAGCAACTGTACTACGAAGAAAGCATTGTAGACTTACATTCTCTAGAGAAGGGACCAGTTGCTGGGATAATCTATTGGCAAAATAATAGATTGAACCTAACTTAGGGCTGACTATTGAGTGAATATTACTGGGGGACTTTGATCAACTCAAAGATACTCAAGATTAATTTCATTTTTAGATTTATTTTGATGGATTCCATTGGTTTATGATGGATCACACTGAGAAGGAGCTTATATCCGCCAAGACCTATCTCAAATTCACTGAACCAAAGGGAGTAGCTTCCGGAGAATATACTACCAAAGGAGTGCCTTTTGGTTTGTAATGATTAATTGAAGGGAAGAAAACTCGGGGACTCACATCTTCCACTAGAAAAGATCACTAGGGTGATCAGTTGCTTTGGGCAACAAATCGAACCTGACCTAAGGTGGCCTGTCGGTTGGCAAAAATCATGCTAGAAAGAATGCATCATAGTCTTACATTTTCCAAAGTGGAATGACTGTCGGGGTAACCTGCTTATGGAAAAATAGATTGAACTCGACCTAAGGCTATATGAGTCTGACTGGGACTTATCTTAACTCTAGTAGTCAGGCAATTTTGATAGGGAGTTCTGCTGAAACCGCCTAAAGATAAGATGCCTTCTTGGGAAAAGGGTCCTTTGGGGGCCTGAAATCCTAATCTACAAGGGAATATTTTGTTTATTTATTTGTTTAGTTTGTTTATCAAGGACCGTGTTAGTTTTGAGGGATCAAACGAGAAGGAGCTTATATCATCCTTGACCTATCTCGATTTAGTGAACCAAGGAGAATCTGCATCCCTCAATAAATTTTACAACCACAGGGGTGGCTACTAGGAAAGGGGGGCTGTCCAATCCCAAAGTAACCCAGGTAGTGTCTAAATGGGGTCACAAAGGATGTGATCCAAATAGAGTGCCCGCATGGGATGGGGCTAAGGGCTTAATCCAAAACCCTGGAGAAGATGACATGGCTAGTCATATATCAAATAGGTATTCTATGGCCAACTTAAGGAGAAAGCATGGGGTCTCACATCTACCAAGAGTGGTGTATCCCGGGTGAGTCACTATCGATAGTGAACATCAACCAACCTAACGTGGACTGCAACAATAAGCCTGGAAGAAAGCTCAAGGACTCACATCCTCCATAAAGATTGTTGGGATAATTCTGTGCTTGATGTGCTATCTCGACCTAGGTGACTCAGTGAGGCTACTAGGGACTTATATCGACTCAAACGTAGTCAATAGGAAAGGAGCCTCAGGGACTTATCCTATACCTCAAATATACTCGACCTAGTTAAATCATGATGATTAGTTCAAGAAGAAAGCTCGGGGACTCATATCTTCTTAAACAAAATTAATGTGAGGTAGCTTATTGGCTGGGGAAATGAAGACTACCATACTAACAAGGTGCTCGTTGGTTTGTAATGGTCAAGTTAGGAAGAAAGCACAGGGACTCACATCTTCCAAATAAATGGCCATTAGGGTAACATACTAGCAAGGTAGCATGTTGACCCGACCTAGAGTAGCTAATGAGTGCCACAAGGGGCTTGCTCCCACATCAAAATAACTTGAGACAAAAGTTTTGTGTTTATTTTTGTGCATATGTCAAAAGGAATAGGACGCCTCTGGGGACTCTTACACCTACCTTAAACACGCTAGATGATTTGATGAAGTGGTTCCATGGATGGTAAGAATGATTCCCACTAAGAAAGGATGCCTCTCGAGTTCTCTTACACCTATTCTAATAGTGTTGGGAGATTGTGTTTATGTTGTGCAAGAGGGATAGGATGCCACTAGGAGACTCTTACACTTACCATAAACACGTCATGGAGGATTCACAAGATAAGTAAATAATGCTTCGAAAGAAGAGAAGATTTGATGAATGGATTCTAATTTTTGTTCTTTTTATTAATAATTTTTTTCAAACATGATTTGTTTCTTGGGTAATATTATTTTAAATAAAGCCCATTAATTGGAAGCATCAGTGTTCCCCTTTATAATCAATAAGCTGATAAGATCCTTCATGGTAGGCCTTCTCTATGAAATAGGGGCCTTCCCAAGAGGGTTCAAACTTGCCTCCCATCTTTTGATGGGAAATAATTAGTTTCCTTAGGACTAACACAAGCTCTCCTACTCGAAAAGACCTAGGGTGGACCAGCTTGTTGTAAGCTTGAAACATTTTAGCTTTGTACAACTCGAGGTTCTGGCACACCCGTAGGCGACTCTCCTCCAAACCTTTGAGCTCTTCTAACTGCAACTTTGCATTCTAGTCAATAGTGATCTTGCTACCCAATGCTATCCTTACTGACAGGAGTTAAACTTCTAAATGTAGAACAACTTTAGACCCATATACTAAGGAAAATAGGGTAGATTGAGTTGGAGTTTGGTATATGGTGCGGTAGGCCCACAAGGCTTCAACCAACTACTTATTCCACTGCCGCTTATTTTCATCAAGAGTCTTCTTTAGTATATGGATGAGGGTTTTGTTGAATGCTTTTGCTAAGCCATTTGCTTTGGGGTAGTAGGTGGTGGGGTATCTTTAATCAATATTGTGTCTTCTAGCGAAGCTGTTGATCTTCATGCTTTTAAATGTTGTACCATTATTGGATATAATTCATCGAGGCACCCCAAACCGATATATGATATGGTTCTGGAAAAATTGAAGCACATGCTAAGCTATGACCTCTCTGAGTGGGATTGCCTCCGCCCACTTGAAAAAGTAGTTTATGGAAGCTAAGATGAATCGATGCCCCTTGGAAGAAGGAGGATCAATTGAACCCAAAATATTGGTATCCCAACACTCGAATGGCCATGAGGCCAATGTAGGGTGTAGATTGTTGGGTGGTTGGTGGAGAACTACACCGTGCACCTGACACTAATGGCATCTCCTAGCTACATCCATACAGTCTATAATCATCGAAGGCAAGTAGTATCCAAGTCTCTTGATCTCCATCTTCATCTTCGGACTGGATTGATTTACTTCGCATAGACCTGAATGTACCTTGGTTGTAATGCCACAGACTTCATGTTTGTCTAAATAACGTAACCACATTTGGTCAAAGGTGCTGGGTTCCATTAATGAGAGCATAGGAGAGCTCTTTATTTCACCGATGGGCTTGTGACTTTTCTTGTGGTAGTTTGTCGGTGTTCAAATAATCTATGAATGGGTTGCCAATCCAGTCCGTGTCCTTATAGGCAACAACAACCTCCCCTTCAGAAAGTCTCTCGATGAGTTCAGCATCAATAAGGGATAGGACTTGTCTATTTTGGACCCTTATTGAAATGTACTCATCTGTCGGACATGCCAACTCTTTGACAAGTTTGTGCAAAGCATCTGCTACTGTGTTCTCTGGAACCTTGTAGTTGGTGACTTTAGGATTTTGGGCGAACAACTTCATGGTATACTCATGGTTATGATGAAGCTTGGGTTTGAGAACCTTATAGGACCCGACAATCTGGTTGATGACCAACTAAGAATCCCTAAAGATGTTGATGCTCTTGACACTGATAGTGATGGCTAACTCTAGACTAGCAATCAAAGCCTCATACTCGACTTCATTATTGGTGCAAGGATTGGAAAGATAGTATGAGAATCTCATCACATCATAGTCTAGAGTTAGGAGAACTATTCCTACCCTTGCCTTTCCTGGGAGAATAGATCATGGTGCTTCCCCTTTATGAAAAGAAGCTTCACCATCGAAATACATCTCCCATTGGTGGTTGCCGACCACTCCTAAGTTCATGATTTGTTCATCAGGGAGATCATCACTAAGCGGAGAATCAGCAGGAAGTGGGTATGCTACTAAGAAATCCGCTAGTGCCTATCCTTTTACCACATAGAAGGGTACGAATGTGATATCAAATTATGAGAGAATCATGGAACATCATGCCAATCATCCAAATAGCATTGGCCATATCATGAGGTACTATAGTGGGTTTGTTCAGGAGATCAAGTTCACTTTATGAGAAAGCATATAATAACGTAGCTTTTGGGAAGCAAAGATCAAAGCTAGGCAATATTTTTGAATATGTGGGAAGTTTGCTTCAGAATAATAAGATGATGATTGTAATAGAGAGCATTATCCTTCCCTTCATTGTTGGCAGGCCATGAGCAAAGAGAGTCATCCAATGCTGCGGTGTAGAGGATGAGTGGCCTTCCCGGGATAGGGGGTGCTAGAACTAGTGGCTTCACCAAATACTGGTTGATGTCTTCAAAGGCATGCTGGCACTTGTAATCCCACTTGAACTTGGCATCCTTTTGGATAAGTACTTAGAATGGCTTGCATCTCCCTGATAGGTTAGAGATAAAGCATCTTAGATATGCCAACCATCCTTGGAAGGATCTGAGTTGAGTTAAACTCTTAGGAGGTGGCATTTCTAAGATATATGTGATCTTTTGGATCTATTTCTATTCCCTGATGTTGAACAACAAACCCAAGGAATTTCTCTGAAGCTACTCCGAATGCACACTTCAGAGGATTCATCTAGAGGTTGTATTGTCTTAATCATTTGAAAATTACTCTCAAGTTAAAGAGATGGTCTTCCTTTTCTCTACTTTTGACTACTAGATCATCAATGTAGCAATCAACCTGATGATGGAAGAGTTCATTGAAGATCTTAGTCATGGCCCGTTGGTATGTAGCACCAGTATTTTAAAGGTCGAAAGGCATGACCCTACAATAGAAGATTTTGATTGGGGTTTAGAAAGTAGTGTTTCTTTCATCTTCATGAGACATCTTGATTTGGTTGTGGGTAGATGACCCATCCATGAAAGAGAACACTGAATGAGATGAGGCGATGTCCACCATAAATTTTGGTTTAGGAAGAGAAAACTCATCCTTAGGATATGCTTATTTAAGTCCCTGAAATTGACGCATATGCGAATTTGGCCATTCTTCTTCTTAACTAGTACGACACTGGCTAACCATGTAGGATATTTTTCTTCCCTGATGAAACCAGCATTGATCAGTTTTTTAACTTCAGAAATGACTTATTGTTCGATTTCTAATCGCATGCATCTAGGAGCTTGTTTAGTAGGGGTAGCATTAGGATCTATTGCAAGCTTGTGGGCTGCTATGTCAGGAGATAATATGGGCATCTCTTCATAACTCCATGCAAAGCAGTCTTTAGACTCAGTCAATAGCCTAACTAAGTCATTCATTTCTTCTTCATTCAGCAACAAACTGATGTACATCGGGCATGGTTTTTCTTCCATCCTAAGGTTGATTTCTTTAAGCTTGTCAATTGCTGAATGGATCTCCCCTTCAAATTTTGGTCTTTGACTTGGAGATCATCTAGGTCATCTGAGGTTTCTAAACACACATTCTCATAAGAGTTGGGGGTGTGTAAAAAGAACTTATCAGACTCTAAATAATTGTAACAACTAAGCAATAATCATCATCATCAACTAGATCCACTGTACCGAATCCTAGTCCTTTTCTTGATTGTGCTTCCCTGCCTGTATTATTCCATAGCTTTTCAAAGTACTTTGACCTGTGTCCGGACCATGTATGAGGAACTAAACTTTTCTATTTAAGATTATGAACACAACGAGTAAAAGTCAAATGGTAATTCCATGAATTCTTTAAATGTATCATCCTCAAGTTCTACATCAACTTCAGGACTTGAGGATGATGATCCCAAAAATAATCTCTTTGGTTTTATATCATTGGAAGACTTAGGGACTTCCTTAAAAATTAAACCTTCAACTTTCTTAGATGTAAGTAAGGTTAGAGCTAAGGTTCCCAGCTGCTGCCTAATAGTTTCACATAAACCTAATTTGAATACTTTGCTTTATCTGGAGGCCCGGTCTTCAATGGAACCTGATTGAAAGTCACCTCTAATGGAACCCGCTGAGAAGGGTTGGCTGGTATACTAATCATATTAGACTCATCCTTCGAGCAGGATTCCAAGTCTATGTGAATAGTAAGGGTCCTCCTATAAACTGGAACATGACCTCTATTAGCTGATGGCCAACTAGGGGGTCTTCCACCTCTAGAATTGCCTCTATTTCTACCTTTGCCTCTACCTGGTGGAGGTTGAGCCATCCTACCCACATGTCCAATGGGTGTAATGTGATATGCAGATCTATTTCTTTCTCAATTCCCCTTTCTTGTTCACTTGGATTTTCATTTATCTTTTCTTTTTCTTTTATCTTCTTTTTTTCTTCATTTTATTTTTCTTTTGCTTTTGAATTTGAATTTTGTCCAAGTTCACGAGAAAGGGTGTTTTGTAGAAGATAGTAGGTTGCATCCTCATAAATCTCAACCTCTCTAACTAAAAATGGCTTTTCATCTCCATTGACATGATATTCAATCCCATCTTTTCTGAACTTGATGTACTGATGGAGGGAGGATGGAATTATCTTGTTCTGATGTAACCGAGTCCTATTGAGCAAAGCAGTGAATGAAGTATTTGAATCAATGATGTAAAACTTGGTTTTAGTCTTCCAGCCACCTATCTCCAAAGGTAACACTATAAAACCTAAAGCCGCTCACCTTGATCATTGAATCCTCTCAACATCATCTGATCTCCTTGGAGTGTAAAGATATCGATCCTCAAATAGGCAAGGGTCTATAGACTCATAATGTTTACCGGTGCACCTGGATCCATGAGAACTTTGGCAAGTATGAACCTATCCATGTCAACTGTAATGTAGATGGGACGGTTGTGCTCAAGTTTTCCAAAAGAAGGTCTTCATTAGTGAAAATGATCCCCTGAGCTTCTTTGGTGTAATGTACCTCCTCACCAATAGCGGTCAGCTGAGCTAAGCATATTTCAGGATCAAGGAGAGCCTTGATTAATGATTCCCTCATCTCTTTGGAAAAGATAAGGGCATCATATATGCTTAGCTTAGATGGTAACTTTCTTAGATGAGAAATGACATTGTAGTCCACCTTAGGTTGATCCTCCATAAGCATATCCAAGGGTGGAGCATCCTATGGAGGGGCTTCTCAATCCTTTGTACCAATGACTTATTTCCCTCTATCTTGAGGTGCTACTAGGAGGTAGAACCTTGCCACTACGGAGGTTGACTTTGGTGATCTCTTGTGGCAGGGTAATGGAAGGTTCTACCTACACATCAGGCTCACCTATAGCTTCTCCTATGGGACCCTCAGAATCAGATGATTCCAAGTCTATCTAAAGTGGAAAACCCATGGTATTCAGAGTAGGAAAGTCCAACTCTGAATCAGAAAGAGGAAGATCAGAATTATTATAGTTATTTTGACTTGAAGAGTTATCATTAAGAATAGAAGTAGACAACCCATTAGAAGTGACATAGATGTAATTTAAGCTAGCTTTATTCTTCAATTTTTTGGATTTATTTGGAGGTACAAAGTAGAAATCAAGTAAAGTGAGTGGCGTAAGGGATTTGATGCCCTTATCTTCCGATATAAGAGTTCTACTAGTAGAATAAGAAGAACTAGCAAAAGTAGAAGAGGTCGCTAGTGTGGAAGCTACAACTGTATACTAGAGGCTAGACTCGATCAATGGTTGCCTTTGCTGTTATCCTGCGTCTTTGTTGCTCCCCTTTCCTCGAGTTGGCACTAGCAACTTGCAAACCTTCATTGATGTTGGAGGTTTGAGCTGACTCAAGTGCATGCAAGGAAAGTTTCTTGATCTTCTAGATGATCTTCTTAGAGGTTTTTGATAAAGAAATATCCCAACTTTCTTTAGTTTTAGAAGGATCACATGTATCCCCAAGGATTACCCAAATGGAACTGGATGGTTGTTCCACAAGGTATTCTTTTGGGATAAACTGCTTTTTGAGCTATGTTCAAGCTAGTCCTTAAATTTGAAGCAATCGTCCAAAACATGGCCTCACAAATAGTGGTAGGGGAATAAGTTAGGATCATGACTTTTTCCTACTTCCTTCATTCTCCTAGACTCGGGTAGCTGAAAATCAGGCCTCTTTAATAGATTATTAAAGATCTTCCTAATTACCTCCCTCTTCATTGAATAAGGTTTGTTAAGCTTATCTAAAAGTAGGTGGACCATAGCTAGTCATGAGTATGTGTGCCACTTCTTTCTTTGGTATTCTGAGGAGGCGGTCTGATTAAGACTCTTGTGGAGGGTGGGGCTACCGGTGGTGGCAAAAGAGGTGGAAGCAAAGGTGGAGGTCATGGTCTCTCTGATCTCTACCTTTGCTTCCCTATACCACTATCACTGCTCTCGACATTTTCTCATAGACCTTCTATGACTTTTCTTTAGGCAACTTGTCTTGAAAAGGGAACTGCTTGGCCTCTCCTTGTAAACTAGCCACCTTGTTGATTAGCTTCTCAAATGTTTTGATAGTGAAGCCCTTAATCATGAAGGCGACTAGGCCATGGATATTCTTTACAAGAATCTCAATGGCATGCTGCTAAGATAGTTGTGGCTCATATTTCATACTCAGGTTATGCCACTAGAGAATATAATCAATAAGGGACTCACTTGGGTGTTGTGCTACAACGAGATCACCTATAGTAACCTTTTGCTGAGCTCCAGCAAACCTCTTGATAAAGAGTTGCTCCAACTCAACAAATGTCTTTACCGAATTGTTGGTCAGTTCAGCATACCAATCAAAAGCAATCCCTGCTAGGCTACTAACAAAGAGGCAAAATAGCAAGCATCACGCCATTGCAACATGCCCCAAGTGTGCTATATCTTTGCCTTGGGTTTCCACTTTCATCAAAGTATTTGAAGGAAGGTGGCACAAAACCCTTGGGATACTGGATTGCATCGAATTCCTCTTAGTAGGGTCTACCCTTTGGAACTGATGATCCTCCCCGGGCTTGAACCAACGCTTCCTTCACTTGTTGCTCAACCATGGATCTAATGTCTTTCTCTTGTATGGAGGTACTTTCAACTACCTTCCTATACATGCTAGTGCTACCTTGCCCAATGGGAGGTAAGGTCTTGGCTGGGTCCAAGACATGCACTCCTAACTAATAATGTTTGTAGTAGGATGAACTGGGGCTTATTTCAAGTGAAATTGCGCTAATAAGTCCTCAAGGCTTCCATCTTATCTATCTATCATCTTTCTACTTTAACTAATATCGAGGTGTTGGTGATTGGTCTTCCGATCAACCTCACCACCTTCCATGGCCTCTCACGAGTGATCCTCTGTATCTACATCTACCTATAGACCCTAAGTCTCCCAACAAATCATCTTCATTAGGATCGAAGCTAATATTCTCTCATCTAACCAATCATACCCAAAATCTCCTTCTTCTCTACAAGATAATGTGCTACTATGTCCTCGAGAGAATGGTCAATTTGAAAGGGAACAAATGATTTTGACTGATTGGTGTAATCACTATCATGCACTGAGAGGCACCGGACCTCACCTATTGCTGGAGAGTCAATCCTATGAGGATTGTACTCACTAGAAGAGACACACTCTAACTATCAGTAGCTATGAAAGAGGTGACATTCCTAGGAGGTTCCTCTATCATCGGTGCAGCTGGGCTATCTACAATAGCTGCTACCATCTCCATGTCTTGCTGAATTGGTGGAGTTGGTGAAGGGACGACCACAATGCTTTAGGGTCTCCACTCCCTCTGCACCATCACTGGGGCAGAAGGTCAAGCAGGAGAGCTTGATCTTCCCATAATAGGCGGTGTAGATGAAGTAGGATCCCTCGGTCATAGCCAATCATCAATGGGGTATGTTTCTCCCTTGATATGGCCTTCATGGCCTTCTATGGAATTGGATATGCTGTGACATGGACAGGTGAAGGAAAATAGGGGGTAGAGCAGTGTGGTGGAGACACCACCGACTTTCTATGAACAGGAGCTATCCTCCTGTGATGACTAGTCCCAGTAAGAAGGATGTTAGTCGGCACGGGTAGCGCACTGAGTTGGAAAATTGATGAGTACAGAAGCCAATTGGGGACTGAACCTCTGCAGCGGTGATATGAACAGATGTATGGGCATCTCTAGCCTTCTCCTATTGAATATGTTTCCCCACACTGTGGGGGATGATGGATCTTAAACTAAATTGATCTCTAGACTCTGAACATCCATAAGCTCACACGGCAAGCGTCAGTGACATACAACTTTCGCTCGAGTAATGAGGGCGTCTTTGAACCACTGGTGGAGGTGAAGTATGAATCCTCATATCATCCTCTTTGTCTGACCCAGAGAGAGGATGAAACTGGTTCACTGTAATCAATAGGGTAATCAAAGTAGGTACCTCCTCTACTACTGATCGGGTAGCGGCCTCCATCTCCCTGGCAATCCTGGTATGATATCGCTGATCATACAATTTTTATTTTTTCTTTGTGTTCTGGTAGGATGAGTAGAGTGAGAACTAGACCCAACTTCAAAGGCTGGAGAGGCAATCTCTAGAATTGGAGGAGCCTTACCCTTAGAGGGTGCCAAAGAGTGGGTGTTATCCCTCACTGGGGCAGCATGGGAAACCATGAGTCATTTAGGCGCTATCACTATCACTGCTAAAGCTGGCGGGACTGCCACTATTTTCCTCTTTAATGAGGAGATATCATAATCTGAAGGTAAATTGATCTGGATGACCAGCTTCTGCCAGGCCACCGCATTCCTACTGATAGTTGTGAGGGGAGTGCCCTCACATCTGATCTTCACTCCCTCAAATCCCCTGTCAAAATTGATAAGGTATGTATGATCCAATTGGGGGAAAGTAGCCTGGTCCAAGGCCAAGTCCATGCCATGAGGGAAAGGGAACACAAACTTCTATGAGCCAGCCATTTCAAATCAACTACAAAAACTGAAAGATTGAATTGTGACCGTAGCTGTGACTGATGCTGAGAATCTGCAATATATGAAATGAGCTTGTATCAGATTTCTATTTTTGTTGATTTTTGAATTTGAATTGAAAATTTGAACCCACATCCAACATCTTGGAAGTGTTAAGTGGAGTTTAAATGGATTAAAGAAGATTTAAAAATTTGATTGAAAAGAGGAATTTTGAATATGAATCCAACTCCAACAAATTTGGGTATGTTGAAAGATGGATTCAAATATTTTTAGAAGGATGCTTCCATAGGTTCATGTTTGTTTGAATTTTGATTTTGATTTGAGGACTCTTTTCTTTAACAAAATTGGGTATGTTAAAGTAAGGGTCAATTTGTTTATTTTTTATTTGGAATTTTACTTACTTAGTAAATTCGGGTATGCTAAGTGAAGTGTATGAAAATAATTATTTCTTTTTATGAATTATTGTTGATTTTAAAAATTGGAATTCCCACTTAGAAAATTTAGGTAAGCTAAGTGAAGAACCCAAGTGTGTTTTTTTTGAAAGATTTTTGAAAGTAGGATTCTTAGCAAATTTGAGTATGCTAGGAAGATCCTAAAGTGTTTCTTTTGTTTTTGGATATTTTGATTTTTGCAAAAGTAAGATCCTTAGCAAATTTGAGTATGCTAAGGGAATCCTAATGTATTTTCTTTTGGTTTTGATTTATTTTTGATTGAAAGTGGAGACTTTACCTTAGTAAATATGGTATGCTAAAGATGAAGTTCCATTTAATTTTTGTGAAATTCAAATTTGCTTCCAAAAGTTGTGTCCCAAATTTTTTTGTTTTGGTTTGGTTTTGAAAATGGAAACGTCTATTTAGCAAATTTGGTATGCTAAAGAATAAAGTTTGAAAGGTGCTTGAAAATTTTTGGTTTTGAATTTGGAGACTTTACTTAGCAAAATTGAGTATGCTAAATGAAGTTCCAAATATGTTTGAAAATTTTTTATTTTGAATTTGGAGACTTGAGTTAGCAAATTTGAGTATGCAAAATGAAGTTCCAAATGTGTTTATAAATTGTTGGTTTTGAATTTGGAGACTTCACTTAGCAAATTTGAGTATGCTAAATGAAGTTCCAAATGTGTTTGAAAATTTTTGATTTTGAATTTGGACTTGACTTAGCAAATTTGAGTATGCTAAATGAAGTTCCAAATGTGTTTGAAAATTTTTATTTTGAATTTGCAGACTTCACTTAGCAAATTTGAGTATGCTAAATGAAGTTCCAAATGTGTTTGAAAATTTTTATTTTAAATTTGGAGACTTCACTTAGTAAATTTGAGTATGCTAAATGAAGTTCCAAATATGTTTGAAAATTTTTGATTTTGAATTTGGAGACTTCACTTAGAAAATTTGAGTATGCTAAATGAAGTTCCAAATATATTTGAATTTTGAAAATATGATTGTTAAGTTTTGATTTTTTTTTTTTAAAGAAGACTTCCAATAAACAAATTTGGGTATGTAGGAATGGAAATCAATTTAATTTTTACAAATATGAAAATTTTATTTTGTGTGTGATTATTGCATTTTAAAAGAGGGAATTCCAACTTAATCATATATGGGACATGTTTAAGTGGGATTTCCAAATGATATTATTTTTTATTTGGGAATGAAATCTTCATTCAATAAATTTGGGCATGTTGAATGAAGTTGTTCACATGTGCTTTTGAAAAATTTAGTTTTATTTGAAAATGAAACTACCATTTAATAGGTGTGAGTACATGGAAAGGTTCATATGTGCTTTTTTTTTTGAAAATTTTATTTTTGATTTTGATTTTGACTTTTGGAAAGATGATTGTTCATTTTATTTTTGAAAATAAAATTTTCATCAAAATAAATTGAAGGAAGAAGTTCATTTGTGCTTTTGGAAAAGATTGTTAGTTTTTGTTTTGAAGATTCCTACATATAACAATTATGAGAATTGTTAGACAAGGGTGATTTAAGAAAATTTTGTGGAAAATATTTTATTATGTGCATTTTTTGAAAGAGTGCTTTTTGAAAAGCAAGATTTTTATGAAAAATTTATTTTGTCTTTATTATTTTAGAATGAACCTTTCCTTATCATAAAAATGATAAGGAGGAAGTCTTTATGTGTTTTCTTTTTATTCAGATCTTTTTATTTGGGATGTGCATAAGGAAGCTAATGTTATGTGAGAAGAAGTAGCAAGTGAAATTAAGCAAGTTGCTAAAGATGTGCTTGCCGAATCAAAAGAAAAAGCTTCTTTTAATAAGAATAGTTGGTGGTTGAGTCAGAGTGTGCAAGAAAAGATAAGAAATAAGAAGCATTGTTATAAAACTTGGTTTAGATGTAAAAACTTGGAGAATTGGGAAAGATATAAAGTGGCCTGTAGAGATTCTAAGAAAATAATATATGATGCAAAAAAATTTAGCTTTTAGTGATTTATACAATAGATTAGATACCATAGAAAGTGACAGATGTATGTATAAGTTATCCAACCAAAGAGATAGGATAAGTAAAGACATAGTTCAAATGAGGTGTATTAAGGATGAAAATAATAAAGTGCTTTTCTTATAAAAGGATATTGAAAATAGGTGGATGGGGTATTTTGATAAACTTTTTGATGAAGGATCTGAAAGTATGATTGATTTTAGCATACCTAAAAAAATAAATAATTTTTATTTTATCATTGTATTAGTAAATCAAGTTAGAGAAGCTTTAAAGAAAATGAAATATGGAAAATTAGTAGGACCTAATAATATTCTAGTAGAAGTGTGGAAATGTTTAGGAGATCAAGGAATTTCTTAGCTTACAAATCTTTTTAATGTTATTTTAAAGACTAAAAAGATGCTAGATGAGTGGACAAAGAGTTTGTTGGTTCCTATATTTAAGAATAAAGGTGATGCACAAGACTGTGCAAATTATAGAGGAATTAAGTTAATGTGTCATACATTAAAATTATGGGAGAGAGTAATTGAGCATAGGTTACGATGTGAAACAAAAGTTTCTCACAATCAATTTGGTTTCATGCTAGGTAGATCTACTATGGATGTTATACATTTGTTAAGAGGTTTGATGGAGAGGCATAGAGAAAGTAAGGAGGATCTACATATGATATTTATTGATTTAGAGAAAGCTTATGATAAAGTTTCAAGAGATGTTCTTTCGAGAGTTCTAGAATAGAAAAGAGTTAATATTGGTTATATTCAAGTCATTAAGGATATGTATACTAGATCTGTTACTTGTGTCCAAACACAAGGAGGATTGATAAAATATTTTCCTATTTCAGTTGGATTACATCAAGGATCAGCTTTAAGCCCTTGTCTTTTTTTACTTTAGTTATGGATGTTCTTACTAGGCATTTACAGGAAGATGTACCTTGGTGTATGCTTTTTGCTGATGTCATTCTTCTTATTGATAAGGCTAGAGAGGGAGTCCAAGAGAAACTTAAATTATGGAGGTCAACTTTAGAGTCTAAAGGTTTTTGTTTAAGTAGATCTAAAACTAAATATATGGAGTGTAATTTTAGTTGTAGAAGTTCTAATGTAGTGTTGTGACATTAGGTGAACAAGTCATTAATAAGAGTGAGCTATTCAGATATTTAGGCTATATTGTTCAAAATGATGGTGAAATAAATGGAGATGTTATTAGTAGAATTCAAGTTGTGACATTAGTTCGAGTGGAAGAATGCATCCGCTGTGTGATAGAAAAGTTCCACTTAAACTTAAGGAAAAGTTTTATAAGATGGTGGTAAGACCTGCAATGACTTATGGTGCAAAATGTTGGCCAATAAAAGAGAAACATAAGACTAAGTTAAGTGTTACAGAGAGGAGGATGCTTAGGTGGATTAGTGGCTTTACTCTCAGAGATAAAATGCAAAATGAGTATGTTTGGGAAAAAGATGGAGTATCTCCAATGGCAGATAAGATTAGAGAGAGACACCTTAGATGCTTTGACCAAATAAAGCGTCGGTCATTCGATGACCCGATTAGGAGAGTAGATGCATTATATTTGCCTTATGTTAAGAAAGGTAGAGGTAGACCTAAAAAGACTTTGTTAAGATGTATAAAAAATGACCTTAGTATACTTGAATTAAATGAGAATTTGACACATAATAGGACACAATGAAGATGAAGGATTCATGTAGCCGATCCCACTTAGTGGGATTAAGGCTTGTTATTATTATTGTTGTTGTTGTTGGAGAACCCAATAGAGGTTTTAATACCAACATGAGGTGAGGTCCTAAAACCTAAAGATTTTGGCTAGTTTAACTTAAGAATGAAATAAGCTAAGTGCCAATGGAAAGAAAGATAGTCTTGAATTCATACAAAAGTTCAAACCCATTATCGATACTTAAAGACAATGATCATTTACCAAAGATGGAGAGAGGAACCATCCCCAGTGAAGTTGCCAAAAAAATCTATGGTGAAATAATCCTAAGTTCATCTATCCTATTGGGGAAGGATAAATGAAAATAGAAATATTCACCTTTAGGTTTGACACCATGTATATCCATAGATGTTCTTATTGAGAGTGATCATGTATGACATTGATGAGAGGTGTACTATCTCGAAAGATAGAAGTCACCACCCTATAATGGACCTAATCACCTCAACAAGGACTCTTTAGGATAATGGGTTTGCATATGTACCAGCAATTCTTCCCCTACTTTACAAGAAAAGTAAAGTAGGATTTATTTTAAATCGGGTTCATTAAGTTCCCTATAGGGGAAAGCCCCCATAGTTAATTACATCCTAAGGAATGAGTTCCTTTAAGAGTACTCTTGATTAAGGTAAATGATTGTTATCTCCAAATATTTCAATAGGTAGGACTATCAATCAATTAGCTTATTTTGGAAGATCAAATGAGATTGATCAAAGAGAGGGAGTTATTATCGAAGTCAAAGGAAGATAAGTAGGAGAGCCCATGATGCTATGATGTTTGGCAAGCATCTCAAACTATCCTATAGTTGGGATTTATATTTTTGAATTTAATTTAATTTATTTGAGTTGAATTTTTTATTAGAAATTTAGGACTAATGATTCTATAACACAAGATTATGGAAATGCCTAAGAAGGGAGGATTTATTCTTATGGCGCACAAAGGGGAGAAGTAACCTCAGAACCTAAATCTAGGGAGCTTTAGCGAGGGCCGAAAGCACAACCTAAATATAAGGTGAAAGTGGGTATTTGAATTGCCTCCATAAGAGAGGACAAACTACCTGACTATTTGGACTTACAGCTACTTGGGGGTGGCTGCCAACTAACTCCTATTATTTTAAATTCATGTAGGCAAGTCATATGCTTTATGCAAGATAGCTAGGTTATTATTTATTTAAAAAGAGACTAAGTCCTTAAAATCACTCCCTAAGGAGACTACATCATATAGGGGTATGCTTCAAATAACCTAAATCTAATGCAATTCATATTTCATTTTATTTTCATTTTTGGACAATTATTTTGACTCGGGCTAATAGGATTCATATGTCTAATGCATGAGAAATGTGATTATTGGTCAAAATCAGTGAGAAGGGAGGAGGTGTGTTTCCACCATGGCTCTCAAAGTTCAAGCCAAGTTTCTTTGGCAAAAGTGGAAGTCCTCCAATCAAGAGTGAAAATAAAATGCATTTTTGCATGATGTTATAAATGAAGTACTCATCCAGCTAAGGGGTTGCTAATTCTTTTATCTTAATTTTAGCCTAATCTTTTAGGTGAGGTTATGAGTTCTTTATTTTTAGTTTTGAGTTATTAAATTTTGTAGAAGATTTATTTTTTCCTAAGAGCCTAATCCACATCCATGCCATACATAAAACAAGGAAGAAACTAGGAAAAGGATGCCACTTAATGCACAAGCTAAACAAATCATCAATCAATTTATAAAGCAAATCATAAAAGAATAAGAGGCCATTGTGGTCGAGTACCCACAAACTTGTAAACAAATTGGGTTGCTGAGCTCTACCCTTATACAACTCAAATTACAAATGAATTAAATGCAATTAAGCAAGGAACTCATTGTTATGGGGGTCTTCAAGCTTCATTTCTTTATTCTTGTTTTCTTCTTTATTCTTCTTTTCTTCTTTCTTCTTTAGTTCCTCCTTTTGGATGGTTGGATGGTGGATGCTCCAAGGGATTCACATGGTGCATAAGATGAGATCTTATGATCAATGCTCATCCTAATCCCCATAATAATCATTCTAAAATCCTAATTGCAAAAATTACATGAAAAAGAAAAGTAAATCTAGCTAACACCTATAAAACAAAGGTTAGTTAAACAAATCACCAAATCCCAAGCATGTATATTGAACTTATCACCCCACACATGGGTAACTAAGTCCACCTGGCCTATTGGATTATGCTTAAGGGAATAAGCACCTGCACAGCAAAAGCATTTATATTTTTATTTTTACAATGCCCCTTAAGCACATTCCCCTGCAGAAGATAATGGTTAGAATAAGGTTGCCCTACCATTCATTCAACACACATACATCCTAACATCCAGACTAAAACATATATCACAAAATAAAAGAAAGCATCAAATCATTCGTTGCCCTAACCTAAAGCTAGAAGTGGTGACTTAATGTGGGCTTTATAGGTTTGTGTGGCATGCTTAGCTATGGCTTTAAGTTAGAATTTCCTAAGTATGAAGAATGTTCAACTTAGAGGAGGATTTCATTTAAGTGATTTAATTATTTTGGGTTGATTTTATTTCTATGTTTTGATTGGGTTTAAGTGAATCCTACAATTAATTACTAAGTTATAAAGAGATGGAAAGAGAAGAGAACTTCTCTTTCATTCCCTAACCTAAGTAATTTCTAAAGTGGATTCATATTTTAGTTTTGTTTAGTGAATGCTTTAATTAAGTGTTTCAATCAATTCTAAGTTCAGATGAACTCTAAACAAACCTATTCAAAAAGGAAGGCATTTTAAGATTAAGTAAAATAAACTAAATTTACAAAATATACATCACTTTATTTCTTTCCTAATATATATAACATGCATATGAATAATTCCTAAACATATCTATACATACAAATCAGAGTGTTTAGCACACTTTATGATGCATGCTAGGTAATTTACAAAAGAAAATTTGGTTGTTTATGATGCATGATTTTCATTTAGCAAAGGGATTTCATATCCAATTTTCACATGCACATATGAGTGTATGAAAGGCATAAGTGAGTACGACATCATTGTTAACCAGAGGTGTAAGGTATAGGACCTACTTAGGGCTAGTTAAAGCCTCATAGCCTCAAGATTGTTCAGACTAATAAATCACTTTCCTTAAATACAAGCATGTGTGCAAAAGAAATGAATGGAAAAGAAAGAATGCAAAAGTTGGTGTTGGTTGATTTATTTTGATTTATGAAACCTACATGTGCAAGCATAGGTATCTTCCTTAGGTGATAGTATAGGAATGAATAGGATATGGAATTAGGCAAGTGTTAGGTTCTTTTCAAATGAACCATGCACCTTGCCAAATCCTATTCAAAACAATACTAAAAGAGAAGAGAAGGAAAACCTACACTAAGCACATCCTTATATTCTACTCACATGCAAAGTTATAAATAAGATATAAGTAGCACACTTTCAATTTTGATAACTGATTCACATATTTTAAAAATAATTTTAATTTAATAGTGATAATAGCCACTCATATTCTTACTTTAGCCAACACATGCAATTTGACATAAAGGAAACATTTTCATTTTAAATTTAATTTTTGAAAAGTATGGATGCATAAAACAATATGACACACATATTTAGCATGTTGCGGAAGAACTAAAGAAATGAAATCATGTAAACCCATTCACTTTAATAAAATCCTAAAGACAACCATATGAAATAAGAAAGCTTAAAGTAAATCAAAGTTTATTTAATATGATTTTTGTTTGATTTTGAATTTGATTTAATTTTGAAAATGTGAATTGAGTTTGCTATTCTTAACCCATTCCCACATGTGTTTGATATTTTTGTTCAATTTTTAGATGATTAGATTCATTTTATATTTTGATTAGGTTAAGGTATGAATTAAACATGTTAATTATCCCTTACCTACACCACCTTAGCATAGTTAATCAAATAATTATGAGCCAATGAGATGACATAAAACTTTATATGGAATTTAAATTTGCAATGAACCTAGGAAGAAAGAGGCCTAATGTAATTTGGCTCATGTTTAATGATTAATTAAGCTAAGGGGTTTACCTTAAGTAATTTCAAAAATCCCCTCACACATATGATTTGAGTTTTGATTTCTTTAATTGAACTTAGGTTCTTGAACACCTAAGCATCTACCTCTAGTAGATTAATTAATTTCTAGAATGTTTTAGAATTTTAAGAAATTAATTAAGTGGGTAATTAGTGAATTAGCCCATTAATTAAAGAGGATTAAGAAAAAAGGGGTTTAAGTAATAGCTTGGGAAATGCCCCAAAATTATTTCCAAACCTCCTATTCACTAAAATAGACTTTAATAAACTTCAACAAAGGACTAAAATACTAATAAAACCCTTAATTATCCTTAATTACATTAAGTGGGTAATTATAAAATGAATTAGCAATTTCTCTAATTAAGCCACCAATAAATCCCAAGAAAATTAGGGGAGGTAGAAGTCATCCCCCAAAATACACTAAATAAGTTTGACATTCAACAGTGAAGTAATTAGTTAGTAATTAGCAAATTAAGATTTCCAATAAAACCCAAAATCAGAGAAAGACAATATTTACAATCCATTAAAACCAATTTTAAAATATTCTAGATTGAATTATCTTTCAGTGGAAATTTACCTCATATTTTTCTATTTTTCTTTAGAGAGATATGAATTTTAGAAGTTTAGTGGATCAATTATAATTAAATAAACCCTAATTAATTCCTTAATACTATGGCACATCACACATGCAGCTGACTCAGTCGCGCTTTACACGTATCATCCTTTGGTGGCCACTTAAATGTCACATCATAGCACCGCATGGTGGCGGTGCTACAAGCTTTTTCCTCTGCCATTCGATCAAGGATCAAACATATAGTATTTAATTTACAGTTTGGAGGGGGATAAAATAGGATATAAAATGTGATTTAATCTTAATCATCCATCCAAAATGCGGATGGATGGCCGGAGATCATCCCTGTTCTTCCTTGAGGAATAATGGAGACTGTCCACTTTCAAAGGGAAGATCTGAGCTCAATCGAGCTCAGATTGGATTGAAACTCCACCCACACCATCTAAACCAAATGGCAAGCACATCAAATGGTCAAAATTCCATGAGATCAAAAGTTCTTTCACAAAGCTCCACACCACATTGAGTTAAATGGTCAAAAAATATTATACCTCACTGGAGGTGATCACCGGAGCTCGATTCCCTTGGAGAAGCTTCGTGTGAATGAGATGAAGCTATGGTGAAAGATTTAGCTCTTGAGGTTGTGTGGATAACTCTATGGACCAACCCCTCCTCCTAGTGAGTTCAACTTTGATCTAGGTGAATCCTCCTCTACCTTTGGAGCTTGGGAAAGGGCTTGGGCAAGCTAGACTTGACCCTCTGGTGGAGTGTGCAAAGTGAATTGACTTGGTTTAGTGTATGGAAAAAGTTGGCAAATCCTTGGAGCTCCCCTATTTTTGCTTAAGGGAAACTGAGAAAGGCCAATTCAATCTCCCTCTAGAGAGCTTAGGATCACCCAAGAATCACTCCTCTGGCTTCCTAACTAATCGAATTAGGCTCTACTAGAATTGAAGTGAATTAAGGGGTGTACATCTCCCCCTTAGGAAATCAAACTACAGTAGCTTCACTTGCAAATCCAATTCACCAGGAAGTGGGTTGCTTGAGCTGTTTGAGGCTTGTACTTGGTCAGTTTGGCCAGAGGAGTGGAATGGTAACTCCCCATGTGCTCAAATTTAGTGGGAGCATGATTCCCATGTGGCCAATTTGAGCCATGTGCTTAATTTTGGCCTTGGGTCAAGTTGGGCTGACCCAAACCCATTGGGTTGGGTGCACCACCCTCCATAGGATTTACTTGACCTATTAAGAGAGGTATGAAGAGGAATTGACAAAATTCCCCATGGATTTGACCAAAATTTGTTCTATGGCCTAGAGGTAAAATGGTCATTTTTTTAGTTTTTGAATTTTTTGATATGTTGGGTATGTTGAGAAAATAGGTTTGGCCAAGTTTCATTGGATTTGGAATTCATTTAGTATGGTTTGGCTCATGTTGACCCATTTAGGTCAAAATGGGTCAACATGGGTTAAGTTGACCAATTGGTAAAATTGGGTCAAACCAAGAGATGGGTCAAGTTCATATGACCATTTGAAATGTTTTGGTGGCTTTGGTTTGATTCAATTTTGTTTAGGTTTGAATTTGGTTCATATGACTTCATTTAGGTCAAATGGGTCAAGTTGACCAATTTGACCCATTTGACCTATTTGAGCTTGGTCATGGGTAGGTTTAGGTTTAGTTAGTCATATGAAGTGGATTGGTATCATCATTTCTAATTAATTTTGGTTAAGTTTGAATTTGGCTAAACATAACCGCTTAGGTAGAGTTGGGTTTATGGTCAATAAAGGTTAGGTCTAGTTGGCCAATTGAGTGGTCAAGTTCAACAAGTGATTTGAAATGAACTTGACCCATTGGTTTCAATAAATTTGGCTTAGATCAAGTTTTGACACATTTTCACTTTTTAGGTCATGTTGGGTGAACTTGGGTCAAGTGGCCAATTGGGCTAGGTTAGGCTAAAATGTTGACTTGGTCAAGTTCAAACATAGTTCATGATTGTAGATCAATGGTTTCAATAAATTTGTTCTATGGCAAATTTTGGAAATGTTAGGTTTCATTTTGGCTAAGTGTTGACTTGGTTAACTCTTAGGTTTGACTTGGTTTGACCCAATTTGATTGATTGATCATCTCATGATGTTTGTTTATCATGATGAGAGGCATAGGTGAGTTTGATTCAATCCAATTTCATTAGGATTAGAATTTAGCTCATAAGCGACTTTAGGTCACATTGGGTCAATTGAGCCTAAGTGGGTCAAATGGCTTGGTCAAAGATTGATTTGAGTTTGATTGAACTTGTATATCGACTTATGATTGAAATATAAATTCATTTACAAGTGATTTGAAGTCTAATGGGTTTTGATTCATTTGGCGTTCAAGTTCAAAGGTGAACATGAAATGGATTTTGGCTTGATTTTTGAATATAGTTTTGATTAAGTGATTGACGTTTGTATTTATATTTGGATTCATGATTGTGGATTGAGTGAATCATGAAGGAAAATCAAGAGTTTGGGTTGAAATGAAGTTGATTTAGCTAAGTTTATGATTTTGACTTGAAAGACTTAGGTTAGATTTTCAATGGATTTGAGTTTGATTTTGGAATTGGTTTTGATTGTTTGAATTAATATTTCATTTATATATGTGAATATAAATGAGAATATAAATGGGTTATGAAAAAATTTCATGAATTTGAAGTGATTTGATCATGATCTAGGCTAAGTCTTTAAAAGGAAATTTAAAGGACAGAGGAAATTTTGGAGTTTAGAGCTCAAATTTTGAATTTGATTTGATTGATTTGAATTTATATTTCATTTATATATATGAATATAAATGCTAATATAAATGAGTTATGAGAAATCTCATGAGTTTGAATTTATTTAAAGATGATTTAGGCTAAGTCCTTAAGGTGGGAATTAAAGACTTAGAAAAGAATTTGAATTAGGAATTTGAATTTTTGAGTTTGATTTGATTGATTTGAATTTATATTTCATTTATATATGAGAATATAAATGAGTTATGAGAAAATCTCATGAGTTTGAGGTGATTTAGATTTGATTTTGGCTATGTCCTTAAATGGGGATTATGGACTTAGGCAAGATTTGGAATTTGGAGTTTGAAATTTTGAATTTGGTTTCAATCATGGATTTCAATCATGTGGCATTGATTTGAGTTTGGAGAAAATTGAATAAGATTGATTTGGAGTTTGACTTGAAGGAAGGAACGTGAGGAGTGGCTCAATCTAAGGGTAGGCAAATTTTCCTAACAACCCGAAGGCATGACCTATTCCTATGGCTAAATCTTTTAAGTCTTTAGGGCTAGGTTGAGTGTCCACCTAATCACTATATGTGTCTTAAGACTAAGGAACTCTTAAAGTCTAAGAGAAGTCCTATGTCTAATATGGAGGGGTTGAGAGCTCATTCTAAAAATGAGGTCAATAGATCCGAGGTAGCTATTTCCTTTGGGTTACGAGCAAAATCCTCACCTCTTAGGTATTCCCACAACCTTTGGTGGATTATAAGCCCCAATTAAATTTCAACTCAAAGCATATAAATCTCCTCAACTTCAAAATTATAAAGTCCAACCATAGGATTGATTGGAATGCTCTCAAGGCTTCCTAGTATAATGAGTATTTCCTACTTATTTCATTTCGATTCCAAAAATAAGTCTTCTCCTTGAACTTTTCCAATTGATTTTCCAAATACAACAAATCCTTTGATAGTCTAACATTGAAATATTTGGAGATGATAATTGTCTACTTTAATAAAGAGCATTCTTAAAAAATTTCATTTCCTAAGATGTAATTAACTATGGAGGCTTACCTCCATAGGGAACTTAAGAACTTGATTTAATATAAATCATACTTTATTCATCCATGTAAAGTAGGGGAAAAATCTCTGGTACATTCGAAGACCCATCATGCCTTAGGAGTAATTATTACGTGATTAGGTCCATTATAAGGTGATGCCTCTATCTTTTGAGATAGTACATCATACCTCAATATTGTACCACATCACCTAAAAAGTACTCCCCCCCTACGATCTACGTGGTGTCCCCTTGCCACCACATTCAAAATAAACATCACAAGGCCCTCTCGCCTTGTTCATTGCCTTTCTTTTGGTGTTTGGATGTTGATCCTCAAGGGAAAGGGTTCTTAAACAAATAATGTTGATACAGATAACAGAACTCTGATATATGCCAACATCCATTATAATGTAAAAAAGGTTGTGCTCAGTCGTCCACGAGTAAGTCTTCATCGGAATGTAATTAAATAAAACCTAAACCTAAAAAATAAACCTAAAAAATAAAACATAAAAATAAATAAATTAATTAAACCTAAACCATAAACTAAAAAAAAAATAAACCTAAAATAAAAATAAAATAAACAAAATAAGATAAACCTAAACCTCAAATAAAATAAACTAAACTAAAATAAATAAAACCTAAACCTAAACCTAAAATAAACTAAACCTAAATCCTAAACTAAATAAAATAAAATAAACTAAAAATAAACCTAAATAAAATAAAATAAAACCTAAAAATAAACCTAAAATAATAAAAAACCTAATAAAATAATAAAACCTAAACTTAAAATAAAAAAAATAAAATAAAATAAATAAAATGAAAATAAACATAAAACCTAAAAACTAACCAAATAATAAACTAAAATAAAAAACCCAAACTAGAATAAATAAACATAAAATAAATAACCTAAACTAAATAAAATAAAATATAAACCTAAATTAAATATAAAATAAACTAAATAAACTAAATAAACCTAAACCTTCTAGTTTACTTAATTATTTTTTTTTTAAAAATCCTAAATCCTAAACCCTTAACTCTAAACATTAAATCCTAAACCTAAACCTAAAAGTGACCACTCTAACACTTTAAATCCTAAATCCTAAACCCAACCCTAAACCTGATCCCAAACCTAAACCTCTCTCCTAACCTCACTAAACCCTCTCCTCTTAAATCATCTATCCTCCACCTAAACCCTAAAGCTAAACCCACTAACACTAAACCCTAAACCTCCACCACCACCCAAACTAAACCTCCACCTAAACCACTAAACCTCCACTTAAACACTAAACCTCTAAACCTCCTCCTAAACCCTAAACCTATATCCCTCCAAACCCAACCCTAAACCCTAAAAAAACCTAAACCTAAATAAAATAAAATAATAATAACCTAAATTAATGAACCTAAACTTAAAAATAATTATAAAATAAGTATCAACTAAAATAAAATAAATAAAACCTAAACTAAACTAAAAAATAAAATATACTAAGAATAAAATCTAAATAAAATAAAACTGTAAAATCAAAATAAAATAAACTTAAATAAAATAAAAGAAAAATAAATAAAATAACCTAAAATAAATAAAAATAAAACCTAAAACCTAAACTAAAAAACCTAAACCTAAAATAAAATAAAATAAAATAAAATAAAATAAATAAACCTAAACTAAAATAAATCAAACCAAACCTAAACGTAAACTAAAACTACCTAAACCTAAACCTAAACTAAATAAAGAAAATAAACTAAAAATAAACTTAAACCTAAACTAAAAAATAAAACCTAAAAATAAACCTAAAATGAAAAGGTAAAACCTAAACCTAAAAAACCTAAAATAAAATAAAAAAAAAATAAAATAAACATAAAAATCAACTAAAAAAAATAAACCTAAAAAAATAAACCTAAACGAAAAAATAAACTAAAATAAGAACCCAAAACTAAATAAATATAAAAATTAAACCTAAATAAAAATGAAAAAAAGTAAACTAAAATAAATAAGAAATGAACTAAATATACTAAAGAAACCTAAACCTATTGGTTTACTTATTTTTTTAAAAAAACCTTAAATCCAAAATTATAAACCCTAAACACTAAACCCTAAACCCTCAAGCTACAACCCTAAACCCTAAACCCTAAAAAACCCTAAACCTAAAACCAAAACCCTAAAAGCTTAAACCCTAAAACCCTAAGGTATAAACCCTAAACCCTAAACCCTAAAGCTTAAACCCTAACCCTAAAGCTTAAACCCTAAACTCCAAACCCTAAACCTAAACCTAAAGTAACCAAATACATTAAAAAATAAACCTAAACCCTAAAACCTAATAAGCCTAAACCTAAACCTAAACCCTATGAATGGGCAAAACCTTAATGGTAGGAATATTACTATCAAGGTTTATGTCGAGGGCATAAAAGAAGAAAAGTTGCTCACGATAAGGTTTGAATTTGATTTGATTACATGATTTGTGGAAAGAAGATCCATTGGGGGATAAGAATCTATATTCCACCGGGGATTAAGATCGAATCGACTTTAATTTATTTTGGTTTAATTGATGTGGAGGCATATCTACTAGAGATATGAGCTTGAGTCTGTTGGGAATTGAATATATGAACCTTTCACTAAGAAAGCAGGTTCGGGCTAACTATTGGGGATTGGGATTTGAGTTTGATTTGATAGATTTATTTGAGGATGTATCTACTCGAGATAAGAGTTTGGTTGGATTTCTTTGATTTAAACTCTATTTGGGGAGGTTAGACTAGGGAGGTTGGTTTTGAATTTGATTTATTTCTTGACTTATCTATATATGATTTGGGGCTCCACTAGGGAGAAGGGTGTGATTTAACTCCACTAGGAAAAATTAGAATGGGTTTAATTTAATTTGAGTTAATGTATGGACCCTATCGGTGTGTGATGGACCCACTGATATGGGGCTATATCCATCGGTATATAAATCCAATGGGATAGTCTACCAACTGTGAGGTAGAGCTAGCCAACCTAAGGGGTTGTCTTTTGGTGTGCAACGACTATGCTAGGAAGAAAGCATAGTAGACTAACATCTTCCAAAGTGAGGAACAACTGCTGAGGTGACCTGTTGAATGCACAACAAATCAAACGGGAAACTATTGAATGCCACTCTTTATGTCAACTCAAAAGTAGTCAAGACTAATTTTATCTTAATTTCATGTGATTTGATATGGTTTGTTTGGTTTAGTTTGATTTTGAATTAAGGGCATATCCAGGGATGTGAGCTCGATCAAAATTGATAGATTTAATTTATGGACCAAGTGGTCTATGATGGATCCAGAAGCATATGTCGACTTGTCCTATCTCGATTTATAAATCCATAGGGATAGTCTCGGAGGGGTAGAGCTAGCCAACCTAAGGGATGCCTTTGTGTAATGGGTGTTTAAAATTGAATTGACTTACATTTACTAAGTGAATGCCACTAGGGCTTATATCAACCCAAGAGTAGATAGGCGATTCCTATAGGGTGTTTTGCTAAGACTACCCTAAAGATAGGATACCTACTTAGAAAAAGGTACCTCTAAGGGTGTCTTCCTAATCCATAAGTAAATATATATTTTATTTATATGTTTGTATGGACCCTATGGGTGTGCAAGGGACCACACTGAGAAGAGGCTATGTTGGCCTTAACATGTCTTAAATTTACTAGACCAAGGGAGAATCTGCACACCCACAGGATGGATTCTCCAATAATAGGTGTGGTTACTAAGAAAGGGGAACTGTCTAATCTGATAGTAACCCAGGTAGTTTTTAAATGGGGTCGCAAAAGATGTAATCCAAATATAGTGCAGGAGGTCGCTGGTGTTATCCGAGCCAAAGAAAGCTTATAGGTGTACAATGGTCAACTCAAAGAGAAAATGTGCAGACTTACATCTACCATGAGTTGTGTACCTAAGCTGTGAGAACCAACCAACCTAAGGTGTATCCGTTAGTATGAGTGGTGTATTAGAGTGACTACTATGTGGGGAGGCCTGAGGAAGGATTGGACCTAGACTTGAAGTAGACGAGAGGGGAGGAGCCACTAATGGACTTATCCTAAACCTCAAATATACTTGACCCATTTAGGTTATGAATGCTAATCCAAGTAGAAAGTGTAGCATACTCACATCCTCTTAAATGAAGCAAACATGAGGTAGCTTATTAGCCACGTAGTATGGCCTACCAAACTAACAAGGTGCTCATCGATGTGTAGTGGCCAAGTAAGGAAGGAAATCATAGAAAACTTGCATCCTCTAAAGTAAGAAGACCACTGGGGTGACACACAAGCAAGGTAGCACGTCAGCCCAACCTAGAGTAGCTACTGAGTGAGTGTCGCTGGGGAAATTATCTCAACTCATAGTAGCCCGAGACAAAAGATATGTGTTTGTTTTATATGTTTGTGTGCAGTTTGTGTTTGTATTTGTGTTTGTGTTATGTCAATGAAGGGACGCTGCTCGAGTTCCTTACACCTACCTTAAACACATCGTGGTGGATTCATAAATAAGAATACTTTCAACATGGAAGAGATTGAATTCAAAATAGAATTTTCATTGATGATAATTATTTTCAAACATGATTTATAATATTTCTTTAATTTTATGGAAGCATTGGGTGCTCTCCTTATGATTAATAAGCTTATAAGATCCTCCCGGTAGGCCTTCTCATGGCAAAAGGGCCTTCCCAAGTGGGTTCAAACTTGCCTCCCATCTTAAAATGGATAATAATCGGTCTCCTTAGAACTAAAATAAGCTCTCTCCTACTTGAAAATCTCTAGGACAAACCAACTTGTTGTGACCATGAATTATTTTAGCATGCCCAGCATTTCTTCTCCAAACCTTCAAGCTCTTTTAACCACAACTTGGTGTTCTATTTTATTATGATCTCTCTACCCATAGTTATCCTTAGTGATGGGAGTTGGACTTCTAATGGTATATTGGCCTTGGACCCATACACTAAGGAGAAAGAAGTAGACTAAGTTGGAGTTCTATATGTGGTGTGGTAGGCCCATAATGCTTCCCTTCTGCTCATGCATATTATTGTCGAGTGCCTTCTTTAGTATTTGGATGAGAGTTTTGTTGAAGGCTTATACTAAGCCATTTTCCCATAGGTAGTTGATGGTAGAATATCTGCAATCTATGCTATGTCTCTAGGAAAAGTTGTTGATCTCGGTGCTCTTGAATGCAGTTCCATTATCAGATATAATTCATCGAGGCACTGCAAACCTATATACGATATGGTTCCTAAAAAATTGGAGCACATGCTGAGCTGTGACCTCTCTAAGTCAAATCACCTTCACCCATTTGGAAAAGTAGTCAGTAGCAGTTAAGATGAACTGATGACCCTTGGAAGAAGGAGGATCAATTGGACCCCCATGTCAGTACCCCAACACTCTAATGGCCATGAGGCCAATGTAGTATGTAGAATATTGGGTGGTTGGTGTAGGACCAAACTATGTATCTTACATTAGTGGCATCGCCTAGTTGTATCCATGCAATCTTTGATCATTGACAGCCAGTAGTATCCTAATCCCTTGATCTAAGCTTTCATCTTCAGACCGGATTGGTTAGCTCCACATAATCCTGAGTGTACCTCAGTCAAAATCTTATAGGCTTCATGCTTATCTAAACAACGTAATCACATATGATCGAAGATAATGAGTACAAGACACCATATATAAGAGCATAGGAAAGTGCTCTCTGATTCATCTAATGGGCTTGGGACTTCTCTTATGGTAGTTTGCCTTTATTTAGGTAATCCATGAATGGTTGCCTCCAATCTAACTCCTCATCTTTCTTGGCAATGGCAACCTCCCCTTCAAGAGTGTACTTTTTGATGAGTTAATATTAATAAGGGATAAGACTTGTCTATTTTGGACCTTCATTGATATGGACTCATCCTTCAAACATGCCAACTCCTTGGTAAGCTTGGCTAAAGCATATGCTAAGGCATTTTCTCCTTGAGGAATCTTATAAATGGTAACATCTGAGATTTGGGCCAACAACTCCATGGTGTACTTATGGTAGTGATGGAGCTTGGGCTTTATAACCTTATAGGACCCAATGATTTGGTTGATAACTAGCTGAGAATCCTCAAAGATGTTGATGTTCTAGATGCTTAGAGTAACGGCTAACTCCAAACCGTTAATCAGAGCCTCATATTCAACTTCATTATTGGTGCAAGGATTGGATAGATGATATGAGAATCTCATCACATCGTGCTCGAGAGTTAAGAGAACTAATCCTACCCCTGCCTTTCTTGGAATAGTAGATTGTGATTCTTATCCTCTTTGAAAGGAAGCTACACCATCAAAGTACATCTCCTAGTGGTGAATGCTAGTATCCCCTAAGTTCATGACTTGTTCATCAAGGAGATCATCACTAAGCGAAGAGTCGACAGGAAGTGGGTGTGCTATTAAGAAATCTGCTATCGCTTTTCCTTTCACTACATGGAGGGCTATAAAAGTAATAAACTATGAGAGGGTCATCGATCATCAAGCTAATCATCCAAATAGCATCGGACGTGGCATGAGATATTGTAGTGGATTGATCCTAGAGATTAAGTTCACCTGATGAGGAAGCATGTAGAGGTGTAGCTTTTGGGATGAAAAGATTGAAATTAGGCATTGCTTCTCAATGGGTGGATAATTAGCCTCAGTAAGGATTAGATGATGGCTGAGATAGTAGAGTGCATTTTCCTTCTCTTCATCATTGATTTGGGCCAACAAAGCATGAAGGGAGTTGTCTAACATAGTAGCATAAAGTATGAGCATCTTACCCAGGATAGGAGCTGCTAGAACTAGCATCATCATCAGGTAATGCTTGATGTCTTCAAAGGCATGCTTTCACTTATCATCCTACTTGAACTTGGCATCCTTTTTGACAAGTTGAGAATGGCTGACATATTCCCAATATGTCTGATATAAAGCATCTTAGATATGCTAACTGCTCTTGGAATGATCTGTGTTGAGTTAAACTTTTAGGGGATGACATTTATAATATCGCCTTGATCTTCTCCAGATCTATTTTGATTCCTTGGTGTCGGACAAACAACCCAAGGAATTTCTTTCAAATTACTTTGAATAAATACTTCACGAGAGTCATTTTCAGGTTAAATTGTCTTAACTGTTCAGAAACTACTCTCAAGCCAAAGAGATGGTCTTCCTTTCCTATACTTTTGACCACGACATCATCAACATAGCACCTGATTTGATCATGAATGAGTTCATCAAAGATTTGAATCATAGCCCACTGTTATCTAGCACCGACATTTTAAGGCTAAAAGGCACGACCTTATAGCGATAGATTCTGATAGGGGTTCTAAAAGCAGCATTCCTTTCATCTTCAGGGGTCATCTTTATTTGGTTATACCTAGATGAGCCATCCATTAAATAGAAGACTACATGAGATGAGGCAATGTCCACCATCCACTCTAGGATTACTAGTGGAAATTCATCTTTTGGACATGCTTTATTTAAATTTCTAAAATTATAATGTGAATTTGGTCATTCTTTTTCTTAACTGGGATGACATTGGCTAACCAGGTAGGGTATTTTTCTTCCTGGATGAAGCCAGCATCGATCAATTTCTAGAATTTAGAAATGACATCTTCTTCTATATCTAATCACATGCATCAAGGAGCTTGCTTTATAGGGTTAGCAGCATGCTCTATTGCTAGTCTATGGACCGCTACATTAGGAGCCAATCCAGGCATCTCTTCATAACTCCATGCAAAGAAGTCCTTAAACTTAGTCAATAGCCTAACTAAGTCATTAGTTTCAATTTCATTCAACAAAGACTGATGTTCCTAAGTTGATTTCTGTAAGCTCATCGATGGTTGACTTGATGTCTTCTTCGAACTCTAGCAGTGTATTTTTGACTTCAAAATCATCTGAATCATCTGTAATTTCTAAGCATAGCTCCTCATATTAGTTAATATGATTTAAAAAGAACCTATCAGATTCCAAATGATTGGTGATGACTAAGAAATAATCATCATCATCGACTAATTTGTACCAATCCTAGTTTTGGTTTTGATTGAGAGCTTTTGCATTTGTTCTTCCATATTCTTTCAAAGTAGTTTGACCTATACTTTGACCAAGTATGTGGGATTAACCTTTTCATTGCTAAATTATGAACACAAGGCAAGTACCAATCAAAAAATAATTCTATTAAATATATGAATCATCCTCAAGTTCAACATCAACTTCTTGACTTGAGGAATGTTATCCCAAAAAGAACCTCTGAGTCTTCACACCTGTGGATGACTTAGGGGCTTCCTTTACTACCAAACCCTCAGCATTTTGAAAGGAAAGTGGTGTTAGAGCTAAGGTTCCCAACTGATGCCTAATTATTTCACATACAGACTTAGATACACTTATGCTTTGCTTTGGAGCCCAGTCTTCATCGCTATCTGGCTCAAGTGTCACCTCCAAGGGAATCTACTGTTGAGAAGAGCTGGCTGGTGTACTAACCATATAAGACTCATCCTATGAACTAGATTCTAAGTTTATATGGATAAAAGGTGTACTGCTAGTTGTTAGGACATATCTTCTATTGGGTGGCCAATAAGGAGGTTTTTCACCCCTGGGACTACCTCTAAACTGACCTCTTCCTCTGCCTGGTGGAGCTTAGGTTGACATACCCATATGTTTGAATGGAGTAATGAACTATGGGTGGAATCTAATGTCAGGCTACACTTTCTCCTCCAAGTCTATTTCTGCTCCCTCTTATTTTCTTTTTCATTTTTCTTTTGCTTTTCTTTTTCTCTTTCTTGTTATTTTTTTATTTTATTTTTATTTTTAAACTTTGGCCAAGTTTGCGAGAATAGAATTGTTGATTTTGAGGGAGGTAGTAAGCTGCATTCTCAAATATGCCAACCTCATCAACTGTAAATGGCTGAGATCTCCTTTGACATAGTAGATGATCCCATCTATCCCAAACTTCATACACTGATGTAGAGATGATGGAACTATGTTGCTTTCACGTATCCATGGTCTACTAAACAAAGCGTTGAAAGATGTATCCGAGTCTATAATGTAAAACTTGGCTTCGATCTTCTAATCATCTATCTACAATGGCAACACTATTGAGCCTACGTCTTTTGACCTCAGTTTTGGAGTGTGGATTCAATCTTTCCATCTTAGACTTAAGAGTCTTCTAGAGACTTACCTATAAGACACTTCTAATAATTAGGTAAACACTTAACCTAAGCCTAAAGACATAGAAGGGTGGGTTAACCATAGGATTAGGTTATGCCTTAGGGATTAAAATAATCCACCCCTTTTCCAATCCTTGTTCACCTTCTCAAACCAAACCTCAAGTTCAACTCAAACATCAAATTCAAATCTAAATCCAAACCCAAATTCTAGAACCAAATGATTGAAACCCATGATCAAATCCAAACTTGAATCCCTTCCTAAGCCACATGATCTATCACATGGACTTATCCAAATCTTAATCCAAAATCAATTGATTATCTCATAATCAATTTATATCTTCAATCATCTTCCTAAATATAAATCAAATCTACATTCAAATGATCAAAACTAAATGAAACTAAATCAAATTAAATTAAAACCCTTTCTAAGCCATATGACCTATCCCATGGACTTAGCCAAATCTTAATCCAAATCTAGTCAAACTCATTTTCTCATAAATCAATCATTATTTCAATCATCTTCATAAATTTAAAAGAAATATACATTTAAATCATCAAAACTAAATCAAACCAAATCAAAATCAAACCTTCATTTTAAAACCCAAATTCAATTTATTTTCGCATGAATCAATCATACTTTTAATCATATTCACAAATATAAATGAAATCTACAATCATCAAGCCAAACCAAAATCAACCCAAGTCAAACCCAACTTAACCATTTTGACTTGAAATGTTCAAATGAACCAAAACCCATTTGAACCAATTGCAATTGAATTTATATATCAATCCCAAATCCATATATAAACTCAACTAAATCAAACTCAACCCAAAGTAAAGCCAACTAAACCCAATTGGTCCACTTGGCCCAAAGTTGTCAATTTGACCTATTTGAGCCAAGTTCTAGTCCTACCAATATTAGATTGAGCCAAGCCCATCAAAACCTCTCATCATGATTGTTGATCACCGTAGGTTAATCAATTATCACATATTAGGTCAAACCAAGTAAACTTGGTCATTTGACCAAGTCAACCCCTTAACCCATATGAACCCAAACTAACCAAATTGCAACCTAAGCCAAATCCCTTGAAACTAATGATTCATACCAAATCAATTTTAATATTTGAAAATGACTTGACCTTCAATTGAGTCAAACTAAGCCCAATTGGCCCTCTTGACCCAAGTTGACCCAAATTGACCTAAAAGACCAAATTGAATCAAATCAAAATATAAACCAAATTGATTGTAACTAATGGCTTAAGTTCATTCTAAATTGATTGTTAAACATGACCAAAGCCATGATTAGACCCAATTGAACCCAACTGACCTACTTAGCCCAAATTGACCTAAAGGTTCAAGTTGGGCTAAATCAAAACTAAATCCAAATTAATTGAAACTAAAGCCTACAATCATCTTCAATTGGTCAACTAAATCCAAACCAACACCCAACCTAAGCCAATTTGGCCAATTTGGTCAAATTGGTCAACTTAACCCATTTAACCCAAATGAATTCAAATGAGCCAAAATCAAATCTAAGCCAAACTAAACCAAACTAATTGAACCAAAACATCCCAAATGATCATATGAACTTAACCCAACCAACCCTTGGTTTTACCCAATTAGACCAACTGGTCTGACTAACCCAATTTGACCTAAATGTGTCAAATTGAGCCAAACCTAACCAAATCAACTCAAATTAACTTGAAATTTGGCTAACCAACTTTTGGCTCATTTTAAATCTTCCCAAATCAAATATAATGCTAAATGATCATTCTACCCTTGGGTCAAGGGCATCACATGAGACAAATCACCCATGTAAGTGGTCATTTCCATTCTTGGCCACTGGTATGATCCACCTAGGTAGAGGACACGCCCAACTAACCAAAGGGGTGGTTGGGTCTCATGATACATGGGAGGTGAAATTATCAATTTATTGCTCAAAACAATAGGTATAAGAAGACCATATTTGAGACTAAACTCAAAAAAAAAAAAACTACTGCTCAAATGAGCAACAGGAGAATCTTAAAGAGTTTAGTCCCTAAACTAATACATCAAAGAGCAATAAAGAAAAAAAAAATAAAGACAAAACTAGAAAAGCCAAGCAAAAGACAGTAAAGGCGAAGAATCCATGAAGCTCCAAAAGAACCTCCAAAGAGAGGAAGATCCATAAGAAAAGGAAACCTGCAACCTGCGACCATAGACAACTCCTACCATCTAAGAAAAAAAAAACCATCAGTAAGACTTTAGCTCCCTCCAAGAAGAAGAAGAGACCAACAAAGAGAACCTACAACCACAGAAGAAATCTCACCCGAAGGAGATGAGAAAACATAAAAAGAAAAAAAAAGTCAAGCTCAAATATTAGAAAAGAAGGATAATCATAATAATGAGGGGCATCAAATTCTATGTGTATCTAGCTTCAAAGAAGGGTTACAAATAGGAAAAGTCACCAGCCATAAAATATCAAGGGAAAAATCCATCATATCATCATAGCCATCACAGCTAAAGAAAAATACAAACCTATCATAATAGCCACCCAGCCAAAGAAAAAGTGATGCTAAGGAAACAGAAAGAGAGAGAGGAGAGCAACTTATAAAATTAACTTAAGGCAATCCCAACAAAACCAATATGAACACCTCTTAAAAGAGGGAGAAAAGAAGCTCACACAAAAAAAAAAAAAAGAAAAGAGCCCTCAAAGACAATACCAATAGAGCCCATAATAACACCAAAAACCAAAGGCACCAAAAGAGCCCACAACAACACGTCCAAAGCCACCAATAAGGAAAGAAAACATCCAACAGTAGCCACACACAGCACCCAAGAAAGATAGCCAAAAGAGCAAGAAAAACTAAACCAATAAGAAAGAAGATGAAGGCCAACAAAAGCTAAACAAAAAAGCACAACCAATTGACAAACTACACTCCAAGAACAAAAACCTACCACCAACAAAGAGTAAAAGCACCAACCAAATAAAGGAAAGCCTATAAGAATAAATCCACCAGCATAAAACCAACCAGCCAAAGGGCACAAAAAAAAACCCAGCAAACAGGAAGCCCGAAACACCAAGATAGAAGGAGGAAAATTAGCCAAGTAGCCAATACTCCAGCTATCAAGAAAACACATAGGAAAAGATCAACCAATAGAGAAAAAATTCGCCAAAAGTAAAAACCTCCCAAGGATAGTAGTGATTATTTCCAAGAAGCTTTGGAATTAGTAACCCTAGGAAAGTTTGGAGGGGCATAAATCTGGACCATTTTTTCTTTTTCTTAAATAGTTTTATAACCATACCCTTTCTTCCAAAAAATCTCCATCCAAAAATGAATTACTATTTTTATAAAAGCCATGGGTATTACTAGAAGCTATCTATTTCAAAGAAGAGCATTCATAATCCACAACATTAGACAAAGGAAAATTAGAAATAATATGCATTCAAAATCAGAAGTGAAAGAAGGAGCAGAAATAACTTTATTAAAAAGACAATTATCAATATTTTCACCTTCCAACAAAATCTAAAGAGTATCCTCCTGTCTTCATTCATAAAAGAAGCAAGAGAAGCAAAATCCAAATTTTCAGTATAATCTTCATGAAAGGGATTAAAATAAGATTCAAATCCCTTAGAAACACATAGCATATTACCAAAATTTTGAACATAATTACCAGCCATAGAAAAACCATCATTTTGAACTGAAATAGAACTATTCAAAATGAGAGAATTACTACAAGTATCTAAATCCTTTTTTTTTAAGAAGGATCACTAATATTAACAAGATTGTCAGGACCATAAGTTAAAATATCAAAAATATGAACATTCTTTTCACTACCATTCTCAATCAAAGAAGGCAAAGAAATAGTCTCTTTCCCATGATCTAAAGCAGACATAGGAGAAAGAGAAACAACATCCAACTTATTGGAGGAAATGGTGTTAGCATCAACAATATTCAGACCATCATCAAGAAAGGACTTATGCAAAACATCCAAAGCATTAGAATCATTAACCACAACCTCTAAAGTCTTCCCTTTAATAGAATCATCAAAAGAAGCACTTAGAGCATGATTATTAGTTAAAACCTTTTCAGAAACATTAAAATTACCTTCCTCATTAGATGAATCATTAATAGGAAAAACATTTTTAGAAGATTCATAAATCTAATTTTGAAAAACATCAAAATTTTGAAAAGTAGATTTTCCATTATCCAACTTGAGAGAATCGGCACATGGTATTACCCAAAAAATCTGATGCCCTGGCGGGATCCATCGACAAATGGGATTTAACCGATGGATTGAAGAAGCTGACGCCATGTGTCACGTTAACGTGACAAGAACAAGCTGAGATCATCCCAATGCCGACAATCTATAGGGAATCCAAGAGAGAAAGCACTTGAAAACTCACCAAGAACGTGAGGGATCCTTAAATCGCATAATAATAGGGTTTAGTTTAGTTTTAGGCTTTAGGTTTTAGGTTTAGTGTTTATTAGTTGTTATCAGGTTTTATTAGTTTTATGTTTAGTTTAGTTAGTTTTGTTTTAGTTAGGTTATTAGTTTGGTACTATTAGTTTTAGTTTTAGTTATTATTATTTTAGGTTAGTTTAATTTAGGTTTAGTTTATTAGTTTATTATTGGAGTTTAGTTCATTTTAATTTATTTATTAATTATTATTAGTTAGTTTAGTTATTATTAATTAGTTAGTTATTTATTTAGTTTAGTTAGTTATTATTATTAGTTTATGGTTTTATTACTTTTTAGGTTTTAGTTAGTTTTAGTTAGTGGTTTTGTTTTGTTAGTTTAGTTTTGTTAGTTAATTTATTTGTTTGTTAGTTTAGTTTATTAGTTTTATTAGTTTAGTTATGGATTTAGGTTTATTAGTTTATTATTATTAGTTTTTTAGTTAGTTTATGGTTTAGCTTTTTATTAGTTATTATTAGTTATTTATTATTTATTATTATTATATTAGTTGGTTTTATTACTAGTTTTATTTTAGTTTAATTTTCTTTAGTTTAGTTTATTATTATTATTATTATTATTATTATTATTTATGTTTATTATTATTAGTTTTATCATTATTATTTAGTTTATTTATTTAGTTAGGGTTTAGGGTTTAGTTATTTAGTTATTTATTAGTTAGTTTATTATTAGTTTTATTATTATTAGTTTATTAGTTTAGTTAGTTAGTTATTAGTTATTATTATTATTATTATTAGTTTTTATTAGTTTAGTTATTGTTAGTTAGTTTTATTATTATTATTATTAGTTTATTTATTAGGTTTATTAGTTTAGTTAGTTAGTTTAGTTTTATTTAGTTATTAGTTTATTAGTTTATTATTAGTTAGTTATTATTAATTTTTTTAGTTAGGTGTTTTATTCTTAGTTTATTATTAGTTATTAGTAAGTTTATTAGGTTATTATTATGTTCATTTATTAGTTAGTTTTTACAGTTTATTAGTTTAGGTTTAAGGTTTAGTTTTAGTTAGTTATTTAGTTATTTATTATTAGTTTGTTAGTTTAGTTTTTATGTTTATTATTTATTAGGGTTTAGGTTTATTTATTAATTAGTTTAATTTTATTAGTTAGTTTTTTTAGTTAGTTTGTTTATTAGTTTATTAGTTTATTAGTTATTAATTTTAGGTTATTAATTATTTATTATTAGTTTTATTTAGTTTATTACTAGTTTTAGTTATTAATAGTTATTATTAGGTTTTTAGTTTATTATTTATTAGTTTAATAGGTTTTATTAGTTAGTTATTAGTTAGTTTTAGTTTAGTTTTATTATTAGTTTATTATTTTTAGTTAATGTTTAGTTATTATTATTTGTTTTATTAGTCTAGTTATTAGTTATTTTACTTTAGTTTAGTTTGTTATTATTAGTTTTATTATAATTAGTTTTCTTAATTTAAGTTTAGGGGTTTAGTGTTTATTTTATTTAGTTTTATTATTATGATTATTATTATGATTATTATTATTATTAGTATTACTAGTTATTATTATTATTATTATTATTATTGGTTTATTAGTTTTAGTTAGTTTAGTTATTAGTTATTTATTTAGTTTGTTTACTTATTACTAGTTAGTTATTATTAGTTTTATTAGTTAGTTTTTATTTAGTTTATTATTATTTATTAGTTTAGTTAGTTTAGTGTTTAGTTTAGTTTAGTTTTAGTTATTTATCAGTTAGTTTATTATTATTATTAGTTAAGTTCAGTTCATTTTTATGTTATTAGATTTTATTATTATTTAGTGTTTTTTGGTTATTATTAGTTTTTAGTTTAGTTTATTTTTTATTATTATTAGTTATTAGTTTATTAGTTTAGCTAGTTTTATTAGTTTATAATTATTAGTTAGTTTATTAGGTTTGTTTATTATTATTAGGTCTAGTTTATTTATTTAGGTTTTATTTATTATTTAGTTTATTATTATTATTATTATTAGTTTAATTATTTATTTTATTTAGACTAGTTTATTAGTTTAGTGTTAGCTATTATTAGTTATTTAGTTTTAGTTTATTAGTTTATTTAGTTTTATTATTAGTTTTAGTTATTATTATCTAGTTAGTTTATTATTAAGTTTAGCTAGTTTATTAGTTTAGTTTAGGTATTAGTTTTAGTTAATAGCTAGTTATTACTATTATTTATTTATTAGTTATTTAGTTGGTTTATTAGTTTTAGTTTAGTTAGTTTAGTTATTATTTATTTCATTATTGGGTTTAGTTTTATTATAAGTTAGTTAATTATTAGGTTAGTTATGTTTAGGGTTTAGGTTTATGAGTTAGTTATTATTATTAGTTAGTTATTTATTAGGGTTTAGTTTAGTTAGTTTATTAGTTTAGTTTTATTTATTAGTTTAGGTTTAGTTTAGTTTTTATTAGTTTTATTAGTATAGTTTATTTTTAGTTAGTTTATTAGTGGGATTTTTTCTATTTATGTTTAATTTAGTTATTAGTTTATTTATTAATTTAGTTAATTTTTATTATTCTTAGTTTATTAGTTTTTTAGTTTTTATTTAGTTTAGTTTAGTTAGTTTTATTAGTTTTTGTTTTTACTTATTATTAGTTTTTGTTTATTATTAGTTTATCAATTTTAGTTTATTATTTAATAGTTTTAGTTCATTATTTATTAGTTATAGTTTTAGTTAGTTTAGTTTAGTGTTTTATTAATTTCTTATTAGGGTTTAGGGTTTAGTGTTTAGGGTTTAGAGTTGTAGGTTTAGGGTTTAGCATTTAGAGTTAGGCTTTTTCTATTTTTTATTTTATTTTTTTATTTTTAGGGTTTAGGGTTTAAGGTATAGGGTTTAGGTTTTAGGTCTTAGATTAGGGTTTTGGGTTTTTTATTTTTTTAATAGTGAATAAATTTAGATTCAACATTTCTTCTTTTTGATTTCATCAACCAAGTAACACACCAAGTTCTCTAAGACACCAGCGATGACATAGATAAAAAATGAGCATGAATAAAGCAAATAAAAACCTAGATAACTAGAGCCATCTCTACTGTAAAGATAGTTTCATAAGCAACAGATTGGATTGGCCATTCTTCAGTTTCTCCAGTTCTCATCAGAACCACCCTAGCCTCTCGAGTAGTAGGATCCACCATCATATTTCTTATCTCTCCCTCTACCACCACCACAGATATAACCTTCATCGCTCCTCCTGCCTCCATAACCACCACTACTCTGAACACCAGCTCCATATTCACCAGCACCTCCAGATCCCCCACCACCACTATGAGAGCCTCCTCTTCCACCTTCACCTCCACCGTCAGATCTAGACTGACCCTGGTTGATGGTGATGTTCATTCCATCAAGGTTTCATCCATTCTTAAGGTTTAGTTTTGTTAGGTATTAGGGTTTAGGGTTTAGGGTTTAGGGTTAAGGTTTAAGGTTTAGGGTTTAGTGTTTAGGGTTTATGGTTTAGGGTTTAGGGTTTAGGGTTTAAGGTTTAGGGTTTTAGTGTTTATGCTTTTAGGGTTTAGGGTTTGGGTCTAGGGTTAGGGTTTAGGGTTTAGGGTTTAGGGTTTAGGATTTAGGATTAGGGTTTAGAGTTTAGGGTTTAGGGTTTATAATTTTTTACGATTTAGGGATTAGGGTTTAGGGTTGTAGTTTAGTGTTGTAGGTTTAGGGTTAGTTTTTTCATTTAGGGTTTAGGGTTTAGGGTTTAAGCTTTAGGATTTATGGCTTTTTTTTAAATTAAGTAAACCAGTAGGTTTAGGTTTATTTAGTTTATTTTTTATTTATTTTAGTTTATTTTATTTTTAATTTTTAGTTATGTTTATTTTTTATTTAGTTTAATTTATTTATTTTAGCTTTATTTATTTTAGTTTAGGTTTTTTATTTTAGTTTATTTTTTAGGTTTAGGTTTTTTTTTTTATTTTTTAGTTTAGGTTCAGGTTTTTATTTTATTTTCTTAGGTTTAGGTTTTAGGTTTTTATTTTAAGTTTATTTTTAGGTTTTATGTTTTAGTTTAGGTTTAGGTTTATTTTTAGTTGAGTTTTTATTTTATTTTATTTTTAGGTTTAGGTTTTACTTTTTATTTTTAGGTTTTAGGTTCAAGTTTTTGTTTAATTTCTTTAGGGTTAGGTTTTAGGTTTTTCTTTTTGGTTTATTTTTTAGGTTTTATTTTTTAGTTTAGGTTTAGGTTTATTTTTAGTTTATTTTATTTTATTTAGTTTAGGTTTAGGTTTAGGTTTAGTTTATTTTAGGTTTAGGTTTTATTTATTTTAGTTTATTTTATTTTAGTTTAAGTTTAGGTTTATTTTATTTTGTTTACTTTATTTTTATTCTAGGATAATTTTTTTAGTTTAGGGTTTAAATTTTATTTTTTTATTTATTTTTAGAGTTTTTTTAGGTTTAGGTTTTTATTTAGTTTTTATTTTATTTTATTTTAGGTTTATTTTATTTTTATTTTATATTTAGATTTTATTTTATTTAGGTTTTTAATTCTTAAGTTTATTTTATTTTAGTTTATATTTTCATTTATTTTATTTTAGTTTATTTTCATTTTTTATTATATTTTATTTTTAGGTTTAGGTTTTAGTTTAGGTTTTTATTTTATATTTTTCTAATTTTTTTAGGTTTAGGTTTTTAATTTATTTTATTTTTAGGTTTTATATATTTTAGGTTTATGTTTTTAGGTTTTTATAGTTTACGTTTAGGGTTTAGGGTTTAAGGTTTTAGGTTTAGGGTTTAGGGTTAAGGTTTAGGGATTAGGGTTTAGGATTTAGTGTTTGGGCTTTAGGGTTTATGGTTTTTAAGGTTTAGTGTTTAGGGTTTAGGGCTTAGGGTTAGCTTAGGGTTTAGGGTTTGTTTAGGGTTTAGGGTTTAGGTTTTATAGTTTAGGGTTTACGGTTTAAGGTTTATTTAGGTTTTAGGGTTAAGGGTTTTAGGGTTTAGAATTTAGGGTTTAGTGTTTTGGGCTAGGGTTAGGGTTTAAGGTTTAGGGTTTAGGGTTTAGCATTTAGGGTCAATTTTAGGGTTTGGGGTTTAGTGTTTAGGGTTTAGGATTTAGGGTTTAGGGTTTAAGGTTTAGGGTTAAGGGGTTTTTTAAATTAAGTAAACCAGTAGGTTTTTGGTTTATTTAGTTTTATTTTTAAATTTTTTATTTTAGTTTTGGTTTACTCTTTATTTTAATTTAGTTTAGTTTATTTATTTTAGGTTTTTAAATTTAGTTTATTTTTAAGGTTTAGGTTTAGGATTATGTTTATTTTTTAGTTTAGTTTTATTTTTATGTTATTTTTTAGGTTTAAGTTTTATTTTTTATTTTTAGGTTTAGGTTTAGGTTTAGGTTTTTATTTTAGGTTTATTTTTAGGTTTTATTTTTTTTGTTTATGTTTAGGTTTATTTTTAGTTTATTTTATTTTGTTTAATTTAGGGTTTAGGTTTAGCTTTTTTTAGGTTTAGGTTTAAGTTTTATTTACTTTAGTTTAGGTTTAGGTTTATTTTATTATGTTTATTTGAGGTTTAGGTGTTTTTAGTTTAGAGTTTAGGTTTTATTGTTTATTTATTTTTAGGTTTATTTTTTAGGTTTAATTTTTTCATTAGTTTTTATTTTAATTTATTTTAAGTTTATTTTATTTTATGTTTTATGTTTTATGTTTTTATTTTATTTTATTTATCTTTTTTAGTTTTATGTTTATTTTATTTTTTAGTTTAGTTTATGTTTTTTTATTTTATTTTAGTTTAAATTTTATTTTTTTTATTTTTATTTTTAGGTTTAGGTTTAGGTTTAGGTTTAGGATTAGATTTTAGTTTAGGTTTTTATTTTATTTTATTTTCTTATTTTATTTAGTTTTAAGTTTTATTATTTATTTTATTTTTAGGTTTTATTTAGTTTGTGTTTAGACTTTTAGGTTTTTAGGGTATAGGATTTATGGTTTAGTGTTTAGGGTTTAAGATTTAGGGTTTAGTGTTTAGGGTTTGGGATTTATGGTTTAGGGTTTAGGGTTTAGGATTTTAGAGTTTAGGGTTTAGGGTTGTAGGTTTAGGATTTAGTGTTTATTTTAGGGTTTGGGGTTTGGGTTAGGGTTTAGGGTTTAATGTTTTATGGTTTATGCATTAGGTTTTAGGGATAAGGATTAGGGATCAGGGTTTAGGGTTTAGGATTTTTTAGGGTTCAGGGTTTAGTGTTTAGCCTTTAGGGTTTATTTATTTAGTTTAGTTTATTTATTTTTAGTTTAGGTTTAGGTTTAGGTTTAGGTGTTGGTTTAGGTTTATTTAGTTTAGGTTTAGTTTATTTCATTTTACTTTATTTTATTTATTTAGGTTTAGGTTTATTTAGTTTAGATTTTAAGTATATGTTTAGGTTTATTTTAGTTTAGTTTAGTTTAATTTAGTTTAGTTTAGTTTATTTATTTAATTTATTTTTAGTTTAAGTTTATTTATTTTGTTTTTTTTATTTATTTAGTATACTTAGTTTATTTTTAGGTTTAGTTTATTTTATTTTAATTTAGGTTTAGGTTTATTTTTGGTTTATTTAGTTTTGTTTATTTTAGTTTATTTATTTAGTTTATTTTAGTTTACTTAGTTTTGGTTTAGGGTTAGCTTTAGTTTAGTTTGGTTTATTTTAGTTTAGTTTAGGTTTATTTAGTTTAGTTTATTTTATTTAGTTTATTTATTTATTTATATTTATATTTATTTTACTTTATTTAGTTTATGTTTATTTATTTTATTTATTTATTTGTTAGTTTAGGTTTAGGTTTAGGTTTTATTTTATTTAATTTAGTTTAGTTTAGGTTTACGTTTAAGGTTTAGGTTTAGGTTTTAGGTTTAGGTTTAGGTTTAGGGTTTAGGGTTATAGGTTTAGGGTTTATGGTTTAGGGTTTACAATTTAGGGTTACATTTTTATTTATTTATTTATTTAGGGTTTAGGATTTAGTGTTTAGGGTTTAGAGTTTTTTAGGGTTAAGGGTTTAGAGTTTAGGATTTTTTATTTTTATTTAGTTTAGTGTATTTATTTTAGGTTTTTTATTTTAGTTTAGGTTTTTTATTTTAATTTATTTTTTAGGTTTAGGTTTATATTTTTTTAGATTAGTTTTATTTTTATTATTTTCTTAGGTTTAGATTTTATTTCTTATTTTTAGGTTTAGGTATAGAATTTTATTTTATTTGTTTAGGTTTAGGTTTTAGGTTTTATTTAGGTTTATTTTTAGGTTTTTTTCTTAGTTTAGGTTTGGTTTAATTTTAGTTTATTTTATTTTATTTAGTTTAGTGTTTAGTTTAATATATTTTAGGTTTAGGTTTAGGTTTTATTTATTTTAGTTTAGTTTATTTTAGTTTAGGTTTTGGTTTATTTTATTTTATTTATTTTAGGTTTAAGATTTTTTTAACTTTAGGGCTTAAGTTTTTTTTTAGGTTTAAGTTTTTATTTTGTTTTTATTTTATTTTATTTTAGGTTTATTATATTTTTATTTTACATTTAGTTTTTATTTTATTTAGGTTTTTTATTTTTAGGTTTATTATTATTTTAGTTTAGTTTAGGTTTTTATTTATTTTATTTTAGTTTTACTTTTACTTTTTTATTTTACTTTATTTTTTGGTTTAGGTCTAGGTGAAGGTTTTAGTTTAGGTTTTTATTTTATTTTATTTTTTATTTAATTTAGGTTTAAGATTTTTTATTTATTCTATTTTTTTGTTTTACTTAGTTTAGGGTTTAGTTTTTTAGGGTTTAGGATTTAGGGTTTTGAGTTTAGAGTTTAAGGTTTAGGTTTAGGGTTTGGGGTTTATGATTTAGGGTTTAGAGTTTAGGGTTTATAGTTTTAGGGTTTAGGGTTTAGGTTTAAGGTTTAGGGTTTAGGGTTTACGGTTTACGATTTTAGGGTTTAAGGTTTAGGATTTGTAGGGTTTAAGGTTTAGGGTTTAGGGTTAGTTTCGGGGTTTAGGGTTGTGTTAGGGTTTTATTATTTTATTATTTTTTATTTTAAATTAAGTAAACCACTAGGTTGATGTTTATTTAGTTTATTTTTATTTATTTTAGTTTATTTTTCTTTTTATTTTATTGAGCTTATTTATTTTAGGTTTATTTATTATACTTTAGGTTTTTTAATTTTGTTTATTTTTTTGGTTTAGGTTTAAGTTTAGGTTTATTTTTTATTTTAGTTCCATTTTTATTTTAGTTTCTAGGTTTATTTTTATTTTTATTTTTAGGTTTAGGTTAAGGTTTATATTTTATTTTTTTAGGTTTAGGTTTTAGATTTTTATTTTATGTTTATTTGTAGGTTTTATTTTTTAGTTTAGGTTTAGCTTTATTTTAGTTTATTTTATTTTATTTTATTTAGGTTTAGGTTTAGGTTTAGTTTATTTTAGGTTTAGGTTTAGGTTTAATTTATTTTATTTTAGTTTATTTTAGTTTAGGTTTAGGTTTAATTTATTTTATTTTAGGTTTAGGTTTTTTTTTATTTAGGGTTTATGTTTTATTTTTTATTTATTTTTAGGTTTTATTTTTTAGTTTATTTTAGGTTTAGGTTTTTATTTAGTTTTATTTTATTTTTTTTGGTTTATTTTTATATTTTAGGTTTAATTTATATTTTATTTAGGTTTTTTATTTTTTAGTTTAGTTTAGGTTTTTATTTATTTTATTTTAGTTTATTTTATTTATTATTTTATATTCTTTTAGGTTTAAGTTTTAGTTTATGTTTTTATTTCATTTTGGTTTAGATTTTTTATTTTATTTTTAGGTTCTATTTAGTTTAGGTTTAGGTTTTAGCTTTTTAGGGTTCAGGGTTTAGGGTTTAGGGTTTAGGGTTTGGGGTTTATGGTTTAGGGTTTAGGGTTTAGGTTTACGATTTAGGGTTTAGGATTTGGGTTTTATGTTTAGGGATTAGAGTTTAGGGTTTAGGGTTTAGGTTTTAGGTTAAGGGTTCAACTTTTAGTTTAGGGTTTAGGGTTTTTTGTTTTTTTTAACAGAGAACAAATTCAGATTCAATATTTGTTCTTTTTGATTTCATCAACCAAGTAACACACCAAGTTTTCTCAAACACAAGAGGCAACATAGATAAAAAATGGGCATGCATAGAGAAAATCAAAAACCATAGAAAACTAGAACCATCTCTATTGTAATGACACACTTTAATAAACCGCAAATTTGATCGACCATTTTGCAATTTCTTCAGTTCCCATCATATCCCGATCTATCCTTCCACCACCACCACGGTTGTAACCTTCCTCCCTCCATAACCTTGCTCCACCACCCACCTCTATATCCACCAGCACCTCCAGATCCCTCACCACCATTGTGATAATCACCACCTCTGCTATCGCCTCCACCCCCAGATCTAGACTGAGCCTGGTTGACGGTGATATTCCTACCGTCAAGGTTCTGCCCATTTTAGTATCTTTAGGCTTAGGTTTAGGGTTTAGGGTTTAGGGTTTAGGGGTTAGGGTTTAGGGTTTGGGGTTTAGGGTTTAGGGTTTAGGGTTTAGTGTTTAGGGTTTAGGATTTGGGGCTTAAGGTTTTAGGGTTTATGCTTTTAGGGCTCAGGGTTCAAGGTTAGGGATTAGGGTTTAGGGTTTAGGGTTTTTTAGGGTTTAGGGCCTAGGATTTAGGGTTTAAGGTTTTAGTTTAGGCTTTAGGGTTTAGGCTTTATATAGTTTAGTGTTTAGGGTTTAGTACTTATGGTTTAGGGTTAGCTTAGAGTTTAGGGAATAGGGTTTAGGGTTCAGTGTCTAGGGTTTAGACTTTAGGGTTTAGGGTTTTTAGGGTTTAGGGTTTAAGGTTTAGGGTTAGTTTAGAGTTTAGGGTTTAGGGTTAGGGTTAGGGTTTAGGGTTTAGGGTTTAGGGATTAAGGTGTAGGGTTTAGGGGTTTATGCTTAGTTTATGGTTTAAGTTTTTTTTAAATTAAGCAAATTGGTAGGTTTAAGTTTATTTACTTTATTTAATTTAGTTTTTATTTATTTTAGTTTATTTTATTATTTGTTTTTATTTAGGTTTATTTTTTATTTTTATTGAGTTTAGTTTATTTATTTTAGGTTTATTTATTTTAGTTTAGGTTTTTCTATTTTAGTTTCCTTTTATGTTTAGTTTCAGGTTTATGTTTATTTTTTAGTTTAGTTTTTTTAGCTTTAGGTTTCTTTCTAATTTTTTAGGTTTAGGTTTTATTTTATTTTAGTTGGGCTTTAGATTTTTATTTTAGGTTTATTTTTAGGTTTTACATTTTAGTTTAGGTTTAGGTTTATTTTTAATTTATGTTATTTTATTTAGTTTAGGGTTTAGGTTTAAATTGTTTTAGGTTTAGGTTTAGGTTTTATTTATTTTAGGTTTATTGTTTAGGGTTTAGGGTTTAGGGTTTAGGGTTTAGGCTATGGTTTAGGGTTTATGATTTAGGGTTTAGGGTTTACGGTCTAGGGTTTAGGGTTTTAGGGTTTATGCTTTTAGGGTTTAGGGTTTAAGGTTAGGGATTAGGGTTTAGGGTTTAGGGTTTAGTGTTTTTTAGTTTTTAGGGGTTAGGGTTTAGGGTTTAGGGTTTAGGGTTTAGGGTTTAGTGTTTAAGCTTTAGGGTTTAGGGTTTTTAGGGTTTAAGGTTAAGGGTTTAGGGTTTAGGTTTTAGGTCTAGGGTTCAGGTTATAGTTTAGCATTTAGTGTTAATTTAAGGTTTATTATTTAGTGTTTAGGCATTTAGGTTTAGGTTTTTTAGGGGTTTTGGGTTTAGGGTTTAGGGTTACTTAAGAGTTTAGGGTTTAGGGTTTTAGGGTTTAAGGTTTTGGGTTTAGGGTTTAGGGTTAAGGTTAGGGTTTAGGATTTAGGGTTTAGGGTTTAGGGTTTAGTGTTTAGCATTTAGGGTTTAAGGTTTTTTTAAAAAATAAAATTAAGTGAATAGGTAGGTTTAGGCATATCTAGTTTATTTTCTATTTTCTTTATTTTTTACTTTTTAGTTTTATTTATTTATTTTCATAGGTTTAGTTTTAGTTTCTTTTTTTATATTTATTTATTTTAGTTTATTTTTAGCTTTAGTTTAGGTTTTTTATTTTAGTTTTATTTTTTATTTATTTTAGGTTTAGGTTTTCTTTTCTTTAGTTTAGGTGTTTATTTATTTTAGGTTTAGGTTTTAGGTTTTATTTTATTTATTTTATGTTTTATTTTTTATTTTAGGTTTAGGTTTAATTTTAGTTTAGTTTATTTTATTTATTTTAGGTTTTAGATTTAGTTTATTTTAGGTTTAAGTTTAGGTTTATTTATTTTAGTTTAGTTTATTTTAGTTTAGGTTTTTATTTATTTATTTTGTTTATTTTAGGTTTAGGTTTAGTTTATTTTAGGTTTAGTTTAGGTTTATTTATTTTATTTAGTTTATTTTAGTTTAGGTGGTTTATTTTATTTTGTTTATTTTTTTAGGTTTAGGTTTTTTAGGTTTTTTTATTATTTATTTATTTGGTTTTATTTTTAGGTTATTTTATTTATTTTAGCTTTAGGTTTTATTTATTTTTTATTTTATTTTATTTTAGGTTATTTTATTTTTTATTTTATGTTTTTTATTTTATTTTGGTTTTATTTTTTTTTATTTTATATTTTTTAGTTTAGTTTATTATTTGTTTATTTAGTTTATTTTATTTTTATTTTATTTTATGTTTTGGTATAAATTTAGGTCTTAGTATATGTTTTTATTTATTTTTTATTTTTTATTTTAGTTAGTTTTAAGTTTTTTTATTTTTTATTTTTAGGTTTTATTTAGTTTAGGTTTAGGTTTTTAGGTTTTAGGGTTTAGGGTTTAGGGTTCAAGGTTGTTGGTGTTAGGGTTTAAGGTTTCATGTTTAGGGTTTTAGGGTTTATGGCTTAGGTTTAGGGTTTAGGGTTTTAGGGTTTGGTTTTAGGGTTCAGGGTTGCAAGTTTAGGGTTTAGCGTTATAGGTTTAGTGTTTAGGGTTTAAGGTTAGTTTTAGGGTTTGGGTTTAGGGTTAGGGCTTTTCTATATATTTTTTTAGTTATTTTATTTATTTATTTATTTATTTTAAAATTAAGTAAATTTAGGTTTTTTTAGTTTATTTTTTATTTATTTTAGTTTATTTTTTATTTTTACTTTGGTTTATTTTTATTTTTATTTTGTTTACTTTATTTATTTTAGTTTAGGTTTTTTATTTTAATTTATTTTTTAAGTTTAAGTTTAGGTTTAAGCTTATTTTTTAGTTTATATTTATTTTTATTTTACTTTTTTGGTTTAGGTTTTACTTTTTATTTTTAGGTTTAGGTTTAGGTTTATATTTTATTTTTTAGGTTTAGTTTTTAGATTTTTTATTTTATGTTTATTTTTAGGTTTTATTTTTTAGTTTAGGAACAAGTTTATTTTTAGTTTATTTTATTTTATTTAGTTTAGTATTAGGCCTAGGTTTAGTTTATTTTAGGTTTAGGATTAGGTTTTATTTATTCTAGTTTAGTTTACTTTAGTTTAGGTTTAGGTTTATTGTATTTTTATTTTAGGTTTAGTTTTTTTTTTAGTTTAGGGCTTAAGTTTTATTTCTTATATATTTTTTGGTTTATTTTTTAGGTTTAGGTTTTATTTAGTTTTTATTTTATTTTATTTTGGTTTATTTTATTTTTATTTTAGGTTTAGTTTTTATTTAATTTAGGTTATTTATTTTTTAGTTTATTTTAGGTTTTTATTTATTTTACTATAGATTAGCATTTATTTCTTATTTTGTTTTCTTTTTCATGTTTAGGTTTAGGTTAAAGTTTTAGTTTATGTTTTTATTTTATTTTATTTTATTTATTTTACTTTGGTTTAGGTATTCTCTTTATTTTATTTTTAGGTTTTATTTAGTTTAGGTTTAGGTTTTTAGCTTTTTAGGGTTTAAGGTTTATGGTTAATTTAGGGTTTAGGGTTTTTTTAATAGAGAACAAATTGAGATTCAACATTTCTTCTTTTCAATTTCATCAACTAAGTAATACACCAAGTTTTCTAAGACACAAGTGTCGATGTAGATCAAAATGAGCACCAGAGCCAAAATCTCTAGATAATTAGAACCATCTTTACTATTAAGACATAGTTTCCATGGCAGATAAGATTGGCTAATCTTTAGTTGCTCCAGTCCCATCAAAACCACCCATGCCTCTCGAGGAGTAATATCCACCATCATAGCCCCGTCACCTTCACCACCGATTGTAACTTTTTGCCTCTCCCACCTCCATATCCACCACTCGACAACCACCTCCATATCCCATCTCTAGATCCCCCACCACCACTATGATGTCACCTCGCCTTGCATCCATCATCTAGGTGAGCCGGTTGATGTAATGTTCCTGTCATCAAAGTTCTGCCCATTCATAAGGTTTAGGTTTAGGTTTGGGTATATTAGGTTTTAGGGTTTAAGTTTATTTTTTAATTTATTTAGTTACTTTAGGTTTAGGTTTAGGGTTTGGTGTTTAGCGTTTAGGGTTAAGGTTTAGGGTTTAGGATTTAGGTTTTAGAGTTTAAGGTTTAGGGTATTTGGGTTTAAGCTTTTTTTTGGGTTTAGGTTTAGGTTTTAGGTGTAGGTTTAGGGTTTAGTTTAGGACTTAGGGTTAAGGATTTTAGTTTAAGCATTTTTTTAAATTAAGTAAATTTTGTTTGAGGTTTATTTAGTATATTTAGTTTATTTTTATTTATTTAGTTTAGGGTTTAGGTTTATTATTTAGGGTTTAGGTTTTAGGGTTTAGGGATTAGGGTTTAGTGTTTAGGGTTTAGGTTTAGGGTTTAGGGTTTAGGGTTTAAGGTTTAGGGTTTTTACAATTTATGGTTTAGGTTTTAGGTTTAAGGTTCAAGTTTTAGTTTAAGGTTTAGGGTTTTTTGTTTTTTGTTTTTTTAATAGAGAACAAATTCAGATTCAATATATCTTCTTTTTGATTTCATCAACAAAGTAACACACCATGTTTTCTAAGACACAAGCAGATCAGATCGGACATTCTTCAGTTTCTCTCCAGTTCCAAATAGAACCACCCCGATCTTTCGAGTAGTGGGATCCACCATCATATCCCTGATCTCTTCCTCTGCCACCACCATGGATGTAAGCTTTGTCGCTCCTCCCACCACCATAACCACCATTGCTCTGACCACCAACACCATATCCACCAGCACCTCCAAATCCCCCACCACCCTTACGATAAATGTCACCTCCACCTTTGCCTCCTTGGATCTAGGCAGTCTAGTTGGTGATGTTCCTTCCATCAAGGTTCTGCCCATTCTTAGGGTTTTAGATTAGGTTTAGGTTTATTTTATAATTTATTTAGTTACTTTAGATTTAGGTTTAGGGTTAAAGATTTAGGGTTTAGGGTTTAGGGTTTAAGGTTTTAACGTTTATGCCTTTAGGTTTAGGGTTTAGGGTTTTTCGAGGTTTAGGGTTTAGTGTTTACGGTTTAAGGTTGAAGGTTTAGGGTTTAAGGTTTAGGATTTAAGGTTTAGGTTTTAAAAAAAAAAATTAAGTAAATTGGTAGGTTTATGTTTATCTAGTATATTAAGTTTATTTTTTATTTATTTTAGTTTACTTTATTTTTTATTCTTGTTTAGGATTATTTTTTATTTTTATTTAGTTTAGTTTATTTAATTTAGGTTTATTTAGTTTAGGTTTTTTTTATTTTAGTTTATTTTGTAGGTTTAGGTCTAGGTTTAAGTTTATTTTAGTTGAGTTTTAATTTTATTTTATTATTTAGGTTTAGGTTTTATTTTTTTATATTTTTAAGTTTAGGTTTTTTTTATTTTAGTTTTTTAGGTTTAGGTTTAGGTTTTTATTATATGTTTATTTTTAGGCTTTATTTTTTTTGTTTAGGTTTAGGTTTATTCTTAGTTTATTTTATTTTATTTATTAAGGTTTAGGTTTAGGTTTAGTTTGTTTTATGTTTAGCTTTAAGTTTTATTTATTTTAGTATAGTTTATTTAGTTTAGGTTTAGGTTTATTTTATTTATTTATTTATTTTTAGTTTTGGGTTTAGGTTTTATTTTTTAATTATGTATTGGTTAATTTTTTAGGTTTAGATTTCTATTTAGTTTCTATTTTATTTTATTTTAGAATTATTTTGTTTTTATTTTATTTAGGTTTTATTCTTAGGTTTATTTTATTTTTAAGTTTAGTTTAGGTTTTTTATTTTATTTTATTTTATTTTTAGGTTTAGGATTAAGTTTTAGTTTTGGTTTTATTTTATTGCATTTTATTATTTTATTTAGGTTTAGGTTTTTTGATTTATTTTATTTATAGATTTATTTCATTTAGGTTTAGTTTTTAGGTTTTTAGGGTTTAGGGTTTACGGTTTAGGGTAGGTTTTATAGGTTTAAGGTTTAGGATTTTAAGGTTTATGGTTTTATGGTTTAGGATTTAGGGTTAGGGTTTAGGGTTTAGTCTTTAGGCTTTAAGGTTTTTAGGGTTTAAGGTTAGCTTAAGGTTTTGAGTTAGTTTAGGATTTAGGGTTTAAGGTTTAGGGTTTAGGGTTTTAGGTTTTGGGTTTCAGGTTTTGGGTTAGGTTAGAGTTTATGGTTTAGGGTTTTAAGGATTTGGGTTTAGGGTTTAAGGTTTAGGGTTAGGGTTAGTGTTTAGGGTTTAGGGTTTAGGGTTTAGGGTTTAGGGTTGTAGGTTGTAAGTTTATGTTTGTAGATGTATGGTTTAGGGTTTAGGGTTAGTTTTAGGGTTTAGGGTTTAGGGTTAAGGGTTTAGGATTTAGAGTTTAGAATTTATGGTTTAGGGTTTTGGGATTTTTTTTAATTATGTAAATTGGCAGGTTTAGGTTTAATTAATTTATTTAGTTTATTTTTTATTTATTTTAGTTTATTTTAGGTTTTATTTAGGTTTATTTTTTTATTTAGTTTGGTTTATTTTTTTTAGTTTTATTTAATTTAGTTTAGGTTTTTTATTTTAGCTTATTTTTTTTGGTTTATGTGTATGTTTATGCTTATTTTTTAGTTTAGTTTTATTTTTATTTTATTTTTTAGGTTTAGGTTTTTATTTTATTTTTTTAGGTTTAGGTTTTAGATTTTTATTTTAGGTTTATTTTTAGATTTTATTTTTTTAGTTTATTTTATTTTATTTAGTTTAGGGTTTAGGTTTATTTATTTTGTTTAGTTTATTTTAGTTTAGGTTTAGGTTTATTTTCTTTTTTTGTTTATTTAGGTTTTGGTTTTTTAAGTTTAGGGTTTAGGTTTTATTTTTTATTTGTTTTTGGGTTTTATTTTTGATTTATTTTTTATGTTTAGCTTTACTTAGTTTTATTTTATTTTAGGTTTTATTTTATGTTTGGGTTTTATTTATTTAGGTTTTTGATTTGTAGGTTTTTTTGTTTAGTTTAGGTTTTTGTGTACTTTATTTTAATTTAGTTTTATTCTTTATTTTATTTTATTTTTAGGTTTAGGTTTAGGTTTTATTTTATTTTATTTTATTTTATTTTATTTAGGTTTAGGTTTTTTATTTATTTTATTTTAGGTTTCATTTAATTTAGGTTTAGGTTTTTAGGTTTTTAGGGTGTAGGGTTTAGGATTTAGGGTTTAGCTTCAGGGTTTAGGGTTTAGGGTTATAGGTTTTAGGGTTTATTGTTTGGGTTTTGGGTTTAGGGTTTTGGTTTTGGGTTTACGGTTTTAGGGTTTAGGGTTTAAGGTTTAGAGTTTAGGGTTTAGGATTTAGGGGTTAGGGTTTAGGGTTTAGGGTTTAGGATTGTAGGTTTAGGGTTTAGGGTTAGTTTTAAGGTTTAGGCTTAGGGTTTTTTTAATGTAGTTTTCTTTAGGTTTAGGGTTTAGGATTTAGAGTTTAGGGTTGTAGGTTTTGGGTTTAGGGTTTAGGGTTTAGGTTTTTCAGTTTAGGGTTTAGGCTTTAGGCTTTAGGATTTTTTTTAAAATTATGTAAATCGGTAGGTTTAGGTTTATTTAGTTTATTTTTATTTATTTTAGTTTATTTTATTTTTTAATTCTTATTTATGTTTTATTTTTATTTTTATTTAGTTTAGTTTATTTATTTTAGGGTTTAGGGTTTAAGGTTTAAGAAACTAAAAAATAATACATAAAAATAAACCTAAAATAAAAACCTAAAGCTTAAACCTAAAAAAATAAAATAAAAACCTAAACCAAAACCTAAAAATAAAAAATAAAACCTAAACCTAAAAAATAAAGAATAAAGTATTATATTATCTCAACTATTTAAGAATTACTTATAGTTACCGTAAACTACTTCTAGTTATCAATATTAAATCAAGAATAAAGCATTATATATATTTTTTCTAATTTATCAAGTGTTAAAATGATAATTATGAGTTTGAATATTCTTTTCTTTATTTAATATTATTAAGGCTAGAATGCCAATGAATTTATGCCTAACTATTACCGATAGTGGATCTCATATTGTACTTAGAGATTATAGATTATAAAAAAAAGATACATATTCTTTACCATCCACTTTTAAGAGTAACTTCACTCCCTTTCTTTTGGTTGATGTATTTTTTCTCTATATTTAGTTTAGGTTTAGGTTTTATTTTTAGGTTTATTTTTTAGGTTTAGGCTTTTATTTAGTTTTTATTTTATTTTATTTTAGGTTTATTTTATTTTTATCTTAGGTATTATTTTTATTTAATTTAGGTTTATTATTTTTAGTTTAGTTTAGGTTTTTATATATTTTATTTTATTTTAGCTCTTATTTTTTATTTTATTTTCTTTTTAGGTTTAGGTTTAGGTTTATGTTTTAGTTTATGTTTTTATTTTATTTTATTTTTTATTTTATTTTGGTTTTACTTTTTTTTTTCTATGTTTTATTCATTTTCGATTTAGGTTTTAAGATTTTTAGGGTTTTGGTTTTAGGTTATTATTTTATGTTTATTTTTATGTTTTATTTTTTAATTTAGGTTTAGGTTTATTTTTAATTTATTTTATTTTATTTAGTTTAGGTTTAGTTTATTTTAGGTTTAGGTTTAGGTTTTATTTATTTCACTTTAATTTATTTTAGTTTAGATTTATGTTTATTTTATTTTATTTATTTTATTTTTATTTTAGGTTTAGGTTTTTTTTGTTTAGGGTTTAGGTTTTATTTTTTATTTATTTTCAAGTTTATTTAGGTTCTTTAGTTTATTTATTTATTTGTATTTATTTATATTTTATTTTATTTAGTTTATGTTTATTTATTTTATTTATTTATTTTTTAGTTTAGGTTTAGGTTTAAGTTTTATTTTATTTAGTTTAGTTTAGTTTAGTTTAGTTTAGGTTTAGGTTTAGGGTTTAGGTTTAGGTTTAGGGTTTAGGTTTAGGTTTTAGGTTTAGGTTTAGGTTTAGGGTTTAGGGTTTAGGGTTTAGTGTTTAGGGTTGCAAGTTTAGAGTTTACGGTTTAGGGTTTAGCATTTAGGGTTAGGGTTTTTTTATTTTATTTTATTTTTTTATTTAGTGTTTAGGATTTAAGGTTTAGGGTTTAGGTTTTTTACGGTTTAGGGTTTAAGGTTTAGGGTTCTGGGTTGTAGGTTTAGGGTTTAGGGTTTAGGGTTTGTTTAAAGGGTTAATTTTAGGGTTTAGGGTTAGCTTTAGGGTATAGGGTTTAGGGTTTAGGATTAAGGGTTTAGGGTTTTTTTAAAAAAAATTAAGTAAACCAGTAGGTTTAGACTTATTTACTTTAATTTTTATTTATTTTAGTTTTTTATTTTATATTTTTATTTATGTTTATTTTTAATTTTTATTTAGATTAGTTTATCTATTTTAAGTTTATTTATTTTAGTTCAGGTTTTTTATTTTAGTTTATTTTTTGGTTTAGGTTTAGGTTTATATTTATTTTAGTTTAGTTTTTGTTTTTTTGTTTTTCTAGGTTTAGGTTTTATTTTTTATTTTATATTTAGGTTTAGGGTTTTTTTTAAGGTTAACATTTTAGGTTTTTATTTTAGTTTTAGTTTTATGTTTTATTTTTTAGATTAGGTTTAGGTTTATTTTTTGTTTATTTTATTTTATTTAGTTTAGAGTTTAGGTTTAGTTTATTTTGGGCTTAGATTTAAGTTTATTTATTTCAGTTTAGTTTATTTTAGTTAAGGTTTAAGTTTATCTTATTTTTTATTTTAGGTTTAGGTTTTTTTTTTAGTTTAGGTTTATTTTTATTTTATTTATTTTTAAGTTTTATTTTTAGGTTTATTTTTTAGATTTAGGTTTATATTTAGTTTTTATTTTATGTTTAATTTATTTTTATTTTACATTTGGGTTTTATTTTATTTTGGTTTTTAAGTTTTAGGTTTATTTAATTTTTTTAGTTTAATTTAGATTTTTATTTATTTTATCTTAGTTTAGTTTTTATTTTTTATTTTATTGTATTTTTAGGTTTAGGTTTAGGTTTAGGATTAAGTTTTAGTTTAAGTTTTTTTTTTTTTTATTTTATTTAGGTTTAGGTTTTATTTATTTATTTATTTATAGGTTTTATTTAGTTTATGTTTAGGTTTTTATGTTTTTAGGGTTTAGGGTTTAGGGTTTAGGGTTTAGGGTTTAAGGTTTGGGGTTTAGGCTTTAGGGTTTAAGGTTGTAGGTTTTAGGGTTTAGGCTTTAGGTTTAGGGTTTAGGGTTTAGGGTTTTGGGTTTAGGGTTTAGGTTTAGGGTTTAGGGTTTAGGGTTTAGGGTTTAGGATCTAGGTTTAGTTTGTTTAGGGTTATTTTTGGTTTAGGGTTTGGATTTTTTAAATTTCATAATTTTTTATTATTTTCAAATTAAACGGTAAGTTTAGGTTTAGTTTACTTTTTATTTATTTTCATTTATTTTATATTTTATTTTTATTAACGTTAATTTTTATTTTTATTTAGTTTTGTTTATTTATTTTGGGTTTATTTATTTTACTGTAACTTTTTTATCTTATTTTATATTTTTGGTTTAGGCCAGGTTTATATTTTAGTTTAATTATTTTTTTATGTTTAGTTTTTATTTTTTATTTTTAGGTTTAAGTTTAGCTCTTTATTTTATTTTTTTAAGTTTAGTTTTAGGTTTAGGTTTATATTTTTTAACAGAGAATAAATGCATTTTCAACATTTCTTCTATTCAATTTCATCAACTAGGTAACACACCAAGTTTTTTAAGACACAAGCGATGACATAGATAAAAAATGAGCATGCATAGGACAAGTCAGAAACCCAAGATAACTAAAACATTTTCTACTATAAAGACATACTTCCATAAGTAGTAGATCGTATCGGTCGTTCTTCTATTTTTTTAGTTCCCATCAGAACCACCCCGGCCTGTCGAGTAGCCAGATCCACCATCATATCCTTGATCTCTCCCTTCACCACCACCATGGTTATAACCTCTATCACTCCTCCCACCTCCAAAACCACCACTACTCCGAGCACTAGTTCCATATCCACCAGCACCTCTAGATCCCCCACCACCACAACGATAACTCGCCTCCACCTTGCTCACTAGATCTGGCCGAGCCTTGTTGGCGGTAATGTTCTTAGGTCAGGTTCACCATTCTTAAGGTCTAGGTTTAGGTTTAGGTTAATTAGATTTTAGGGTTTAGGATTATTTTTTAATTTATTTAGTTACTTTAGGTTTAGGTTTAGGGTTTGGGGTTTAGGGTTTAGGGTTTAGGGTTTAGGGTTTACAGTTAGGGTTTAGGGTTTAGGGTTTAGGGTTTATGGTTTTAGGGTTTAGAGTTTTAGGGTTTATGGTTTTATGGTTTAGGGTTTAGGGTTAGGGTTTAGGGTTTAGGGTTTAGGGTTTAGGATTTTGGGTTTATGGTTATTTTTTTAAAATTAAGTGAACCGATCGATTTAGGTTTATTTAGTTTATTTTTTATTTATTTTAGTTTTATTTTAATTTTTATTTAGACTAATTTTTTTATTCTATTTAGTTTATTATTTTAGGTTTAATTATTTTATTTTTGGTTTTTTATTTTAGTTTATTTTTTAAGTTTAAGTTTATTTTCTAGTTGAATTTTATTTTTATTTTATTTTAGGTTTAGGTTTTAATTTTTATTTTTAGATTTAGGCTTAAGTTTCTATTTTCTCATTTTAAGTTTAGGTTTATTTTTTAGTTTAGGTTTAGGTTTTTATTTTATTTTATTTTATTTAGTTTAAGTTTAGGGTTAGGTTTTATTTATTTTAGTTTAGTTTATTTTAGTTTAGGTTTAGGTTTATTTTATTTTTTATTTTATTTTTATTTTAGGTTTAAGTTTTTTTAGTTTAAGGTTTAGGTTTTATATTTTATTTATTTTCAAGTTTTATTTTACAGTTTATTTTTTATGTTTAGGTTTTTATTTAGTTTTTATTTTATTTTATTTAAGGTTCATTTTATTTTTATTTTATGTTTAGTTTTTCTTTTATTTAGATTTTTTATTCTTCGGTTTATTTTATTTTTTAGTTTAGTTTAGGTTTTTATTTATTTTATCTTAGTTTATTTTTATTAATTTATTTTATTTTATTTTTAGGTTTTGGTTTAGGTTTTAGTTTAAGTTCTTATTTTATTTATGTTCATGTTTTTCTATTTATTTTATTTTTAGGTTTTGGTTTTTAGGTTTCTAGGGTTTAGGGTTTGGGGTTTAAGGTTTAAGGTTTTAGGGTTTAAGGTCTTAGAGTTTAGGAATTAGGGTTAGGGTTCAGTGATTAGGGTTTAAGGTTTAGTGTTTAGGCTTTATGGTTTATGGTTTTTAGGGTTTAGGGTTTAGGGTTAGCTTAGAGTTTAGGGTTAGTTTAGGGTTTAGGGTTTAAGCTTTAGGGTCTAGGGTTTAAGGTTTTTAAGGTTTAAGATTTAGGGTTTAGGGTTAGTTTATGGTTTAAGGTTTAGAGTTTAGGGTATATGGTTTAGGGTTTAGGGTTAGGGTTAGGGTTTAAAGTTTAGTGTTTACAGTTTAGGGTTTAGGGTTTACGATTTAGTGTTTAGGGTTTAAGGTTTAGGTTTAGAGTTTAGGGTTTAGGGTTTTTTATGATTTAGAGTTTAGGATTTAGGATTGTATGTTTAGGGTTGTAGGTTTAGGGTTTAGTATTTAATGTTAGTTTTAGGGTTTAGGGTTTAGGATTTAGGGTTTAGAGTTTAGGGTTTAGGGTTTAGCATTTTGTTTTTTTAAAAAAAAGTAAATAAACTGGTAGGTTTAGGTTTGTTTAGTTTCTTTTTTATTTATTTTAGTTTACATCATTATTTTACTTTTATTTACATTTATTTTTTATTATTTAGTTTAGTTTATTTATTTTAGGTTTATTTATTTTAGTTTAGTTTTTTTATTTTAGTTTATTTTTTAGGTTTATGTTTAGGTTTATGTTTATTTTTTTATTTAGTTTTATTTTTATTTTATTTTTTAGGTTTAGGTTTTTTTTTAGGGTTTAGGTTAAGGTTTTTATTTTATTTTTTTAGGTTAAGGTTTTAGGATTTTATTTTAAGTTTAGTTTTAGGTTTTTTTTTTAGTTTAGGTTTAGGTTTATTTTTAGTTTATTTTATATTATTTAATTGAGGGTTTAGGTTTTATTTATCTTAGTTTAGTTTATTTTATTTTATTTTTTTTAGGTTTAGGTTTTTTTTTAGTTTAGGGTATAGGTTTTTTTAAATTTTTTGGTTTTACTTTTAGCTTTATTTTTTGGGTTTAGGTGTATTTTTAGTTTTGAGGTTTTTTCTATTTTTATTTTACATTTCAATTTTATTTTATTTAGGTTTTTTATTTTTTTAGTTTATTTTATTTTTTTAGTTGTGTTGAGGTTTTTGTTTACTTTATTTTAGTTTAGTTTTTATTTATTTATTTTTTTTAGGTTTAGGTTTAGGTTTAGGTTTAGGTTTTAGTTTATATTTTATTTTCTTTTATTTAGTTTAGCTACCATAACTATCTAAGGATTAGGTCATTTCTTAGATCTACTCCTAATGACATCTTTATTCAAGATTTAAGGTTTAGGGTTTAACGTCAGGATTTAGGATTAGTTTAGGGTTTAGGGTTTAGGGTTTAGGGTTTGGGTTTTAGGGTTTTAGGTTTTGGGTCATAGGTTTTAGTGTTTAAGGTTTATGGTTTTAGGGTTTGGTGTTTAGGGTTTAGGATTTAGGGTTTAGGGTTTAGGGTTTAAGGTTTAAGGTTTAGGGTTTAGTGTTTAGGGTTTATAGTTTAGGGTTTAGGGTTTAGGGTTTAGGGTTTAGGATTTAGGGTTTAGGCTTTAGTCTTTAAGGTTTAGGGTTTAGTGTTTAGGGTTTAGGGTTTAGGGTTTAGGGTTTAGGATTTAGGTTTAGGCTTTAGTCTTTAAGGTTTAAGGTTTTTAGGGTTTAGGGTTTAGGGTTTAAGTTTAGGGTTTAGGTTTTAGGTTTAGAGTTTAAGTTTTAGTTTAGGGTTTAAGGTTTAGGGTTTAGGTTTAGGTTTAAGGTTTTCTTTAATAGATAACAAATTTAGATTCAACATTTCATCTTTTTGATTTTATTCACCAAGTAGCACCCTAAGTTTTCTAAGACATATGCGACGACATTGATCAAAAATGATCACCCATAGATCAAGTTAAAAATCCTAGATATGTAGAACCATCTCTACTATAAAGACATAATTCCATAATCGTGTAGATCGACCATTCTTGATTTCTCCAGTTCCCATCAGAACCACCAAGTAGCGGGATCTGCCATCATATCTTCAATCTCTACCTCTGCCACCACCATGGATGTAACCTTCATCGCTCCTCTCGCCTCCATAACTGCCACTGCTCCGATAATCACCTCCATATCCACTAGCACCTCTAGATTCCTCACCACCACTGTGATAACTGCTGCCTCTGCCTTCACCTCCACTACCAGATTTAGACTGAGCCTAATCGACGGTGGTGTTCCTGCCATCAAGTTTCTTCTTAGGGTTTAGGGTTAGTTTAGAGTTAGTTTAGGCTTTAGGGTTTAGGGTTTGGGGTTTAAAGTTTAGGGTTGTAGGTTTTATGATTTAGGATTTAGGGTTTAGAGTTTAAGGTTTAGGATTTAGGGTTTAGGGTTTTAGGGTTTAGGGTTGTAGGTTTAGGGTTTAGGTTTAGGGTTAGTTTGACGTAGGGTTTATGGTTTAGGGTTTAGGGTTTAGGGTTTAAGGTTTAGGATTTACGATTTATGGTTTTTTTTAAATTAAGTAAACCGGTAGGTTTAGGTTTATTTATTTCATTTTTCATTTATTTGAGTTTATTAAATTTTTCATTTTTATTTACTTTTATTTTTTATTTTTACTTAGTTTAGTTTATTTATTTTAGTTTAGGTTTTTTATTTTAGCAAACTTTTTAGGTTTAGGTTTACTTTTTAGGGGATGTTTGGTTACCTGCATTTGGAATACAGTGTAAAAGGAATGCAGTGTAAAAGAAATTCAGTGTAAAAGGATTACTTTATAGTTGTTTGGTTGAGAGCTTTACAAATTCATGACTTTACATTTTTTGTTTGGTTGACAAAATGTAATGTAAAGTAAATTGAAGGTTTGGTCGGTGTGGTGCGGTGCGTGACCGTCGTGGCAGTCTGATGTGGTGACGGCATGGCGGTGGCGGTCGGTGGCGATGCGGGTGAGGTATGGCGACGTGGCTATGAGCGCCGCGTACTTGATGGCACATATTTGGAATTGAGTTGGGAGAATTTCAAATACCTCTTAACCTTCGGTGTATTTGAAATGCACTGGAATTTTACTTTACTTGGAACCAAACACTTGAAATGTTCAAAAGCGTGCATTTGGAATGCAGTGCATTCAAATCACAAATGACTATAATTGAGTTTTATTTTTATTTTATTTTTTTATGCTTAGGTTTTATTTTTTATTTTTAGCTTTAGGTTTAGGATTTTCTTTTACTTTTTTAGGTTTAGGTTTTAAGTTTTTATTTTTGGTTTATTTTTATTTTATTTTTAGTTTAGGTTTAGGTTTACTTTTAGTTTATTTTGTTTTATTTAGTTTAGGTTTTGGTTTAGGTTTACTTTATTTTATGTTTAGGTTTAGGTTTTATTTATTTTAGTTTAGGTTTAAGTTTATTTTATTCTTATTTTAGGTTTAGTTTTTTTTTAGTTTAGTGTTTAGGTGTTATTTTTTATTTATTTTTAGGTTTATTTTTTAGGTTTAGGTTTTTTACTTAGTTTTTTAT